>PVKC010011432.1:0-24842 GCA_004027635.1 Crocidura indochinensis
ATTCAGTGTTTGCATTATGCTTATGGTATATCTCAATTAAGACTTAAGTAGCATATAACTTCTGAATCACAACCATTTTCTAAGTCTTTCCTATGTATTTTAGAACTGACCTTTAAAGTAATTCTCTTAACAATGCTGCACTGGAGACTATTGGGCTCTTTGACAAATGAAAAACTGATATTTAAGGGGCTTCAGTTATTTACCCAAGGCCAGCTATTAGGTGCAAATGAACTGATAGGGCTTCTACTATATGTCTTTGACTACAATATAATGCACTGCATTTAAATGAATGTCATAGAATAATACAGAAGATTCTGAAATACTTTTGAAAGTGTATCAGGAGGTGAGTAACAGGTCACAAAGTGTCAGAAACTATTTTTAAACAAAGGAAATAGTTTGAAGTAGAAGATTGTGGGGGGAGAAATACAATTGGTTTAGCTGGTAAGACTAATATCCACATCCCTGGGAGTCCACTTCTTCCTTAGCAGTCTGCTTGGCAACCATTTAATTGCTACATACTTTAAACACAGTGACTTCTCTTCCTTCTTTTTTAATTGTCCATATGCTGCATGAAGTTTGGGTAAAAGTGTATGTTTATAGTGACTGGTATGAATTAAGGCTAGAGTGTCTGAACAACCCTGATGCCATGGCTTTGTTATAAAGGTCTGTAAATTATTATCCTCGTGTCATGGATTATATAAATGTGCACAAATGGCAGTTTCCTCCTTTTCCTTCGCACAGTGTTAAAAATGAGTAAAACATGTTTCCTATTGCACTTCCCTTGTGCTTGGGGACTAAATGAACTCATTTTCAGTTTCCACATCTTTATGAAAATTTTTGTTTTTAACTGAAATATGTTTCTGATCAAGACCATAATTTCTTGATTGCATGTGTTTCTGAAGCAAATATGTATGTGAAACAAGTGCACAGAAGAGGTTCAAGGTCTGGCAACTGACTCTAATGAGTGAGGATTCTTCAATGTAACCTCGGGCTTACCATGAACTTATTAGATGATTTCAAAGAAGGAAACAATATGTGTTCTTACTAACCAACTCTTGTTTGGTTATTTTCTAATTTCTGAATTTGAAGAACCGGAAATACAATTGAATAGTTTCAGTAATTTTGTTAGGCTGTGAAGAAACCATTCAATTTTCACATTTCTGCTATGTTGTAAATTTTAGATAAAATGCACTAAAAGCATTCAATCTTTATAACCTTTTTTAATATATGGTTCATTTTTCAGCTGTATTACTGGAATATTGAGGTAAATGTCTTTGTCAAGCACCTTCATCATCCATCCTAAACTTTGTGAGGCAGGTATTATAGGACATATAATCCCTCCAATAAGGTCAATTTTAGCTTTGATAATATTGATTCATATTTAATGAACACTTCTTGAATCCTTTATCAATGGATATCTGTCTAATAATTTATATTTCAGAGACATTACTGATTGTTCATTTAATTCTCATGGCAGGAGATATTATTTTTATTGATTGACAACACTAGCTTTTCCAGGTCAAACAGTTTTTAAGTGACTGAGCCAGGACTTGAATAAAAGTAGATTCAGCTTTACAACTTTTTGTTACCTATAATTTATGCACTATCTATAAGAAAAATAAAATTTCTACAAGAACAAAACATACTTAAATAGTCCTTTTTAAAATAGTTTATTAAAGTGCCATGATTTAAACCGTTTTTTTTAACTTTTGTTGTTGTTTTGATCTCACCCACCATCACTCAGGGCTTACATCTGACTCTGCACTCAGAAATTACTCCTAGCTGGCTCTGGGGACATTATGGGATATCAGGGATCGAACCTGCATTGACTTCATGCAAAGCAAATGCCTTACCCACTGTGCTATCACTCCGGACCCCTAAATTGTTCTTTTATGGCTGAATTTTAGACATACAATGCTCCAGCGCTGATACCACAATCAGTGTCAACTTTTCTCCACCAGTGTCCCCAGATTTAGCCCCTCCACCTAGGCATGTCTCCTTAGTAGGCACATTTTTAGGTTTGGCTGTTGTTGTTTGGATTTCATGTTTCCATTGTTGTTGGTTTTGTGGTTTCTGCTTACTATCTTTACATCACTGATGTATATAAGGCCCTTGATCCCTATCCCCCTTTGCTTATCTTCCACTTTTTCTTACTTTCTCCCTCAATTTCTATCTTTTTCTGTCCTCCACCCTAAACCTGGGTTCATGGGTGACCCAAACAATCCGTTTTTTATGCATTATATTTTCTTGTTTATTTTCAAATAGTTCTTGGTAGTATTATAGTTAAAATTCAAAACTCTCAGCTCTCAGACAATACATTTACTATTGTGTATGACTTCCAACACATTCATGGTGCTTTATAGTAAAGGAAAAAGTAAATTAAGAAAACCAGCAGTAGTTGCTTTAAACTTTTTCCAACTTTTAGAGTAACTCCTAATATTTTTTTTCTTTATTTGAGATGAATTACATTACTATGTAAAAAAAAACTCCAACTAAATGGAATTTAATACTTGACAATGCTGCGCAACTGCTAAAATCTTATCTATTTCCAACATATATTTATCATTTTAAAAAAAGAATACTCTAATAAGAAGATTCTCCTATTCCTTTATATCTTCAGAATTCGCCAAACACTAATCTTCAAAATGGGTCTGCGGATTTGCTCTCAATATTTTCAATAAATGTAATCATTTTATGACCTTTTGTGTTCTTTTTATTTTACATTGCATTTTCAAGTTTAAGTAGATTATTACATATTACTGTGACTGAATAATTTTACAATATACAAACTATTATAATTTATTTATCTATTCATCCATTGAGGACATTCGAATTAATCTGCATTTAGTGCTTGTGTACAATGCCACTGCAAATATGCATGTACATAAGTTTGTTTTTCAATTCTTTAAGTTAGATACCTAAGAGTGGAATTGTAAAATCACATTTTTTTTTTTTTGGTTTTTGGGTCACACCCGGCAGTGCTCAGGGGTTACTCCTGGCTCCATGCTCAGAAATTGCTCCTGGCAGACACAGGGGACCATATGGGGCACTGGGATTCGAACTGATGACCTTTTGCATGAAAGGCAAACGCCCTACCTCCATGCTATCTCCCGGGCCCCAAAATCACATATTTAACTTTACATTACAGCCAGTAATGTAAACAGCTTCCAATTTTTTCAATCCCTTTTTAACATGTATTTTGCAGATTTTCTAGAAAATTATTTTAGACAGTTTATTGTGATTGACATTCGTTTCACTAATAATTAAATTGTATTGATTTTTTTGTTTGTTTGGGGCATCACATATTCGATGCTGAGGAGTTAAATTGGCTTTGCATTCAGAAATTCCTTCTGGAAATGCTCAGAAGACCATATAGAATGCTGGGGAATCAAACCAGAATCAGCCACATGCAAGCAATCACTTTATCCACTGTATTAACACTCAGCCCCCATATTGATAAATGTTAATGTTCCTTTAGGTAGTCTCTTAAAGAAATGTCTAGTTGATTACTTTGCTCACTTTTTAATGGTTTGCCCTTTTCGTTATTGACTTGTAAGGGTTATGTATAGATTCTATATAACACATGCTATAACAGATGATTTGAGAATATTTTCTCCAGTTGCTAGATTGTACAGACCTTCTTGATAATGTCCTTTGATTCACAATTGCTTTTAGTTTTAATAAATGTGATTCATATATTTTACTAACTTATTTTCTTAAAAAATCTTCTTTCCATTTTAGTTTTTGTGCCACTTCTGGCAGTGATCTGGGTTTACTCCTATTTTTGTCTTAGGGCTTAGTGGGGCTCAGGGAACCAAAAAGTGCTAGGGATCAAACTCAATCAACACATATGCAAGCTCTTTACCTGCTGCACAATTTCTCCAGCCCTTCTATTTTTTTCTTTCATTGTTCATACTTTCAGGATCTGAAATTCTCAGGATCTGAAAATATATTTTCAAAGTCAGGTACATTAAAAGATTATTTCTGTGTTTTTGCTAAGACTTTTCTGGTTTTGGCTCTATCATATTTAATAATTAATACATTTTCAGAAAACTTTTTATCTTTCCTTGAAGTAGCATTGGCTTATAAGAATGCAATATTCATATGTGTTAGGTGTATGATTTTGTCACACCATACTAACAAGCAAATTGCTTATCCAACCACCACAATTAATTGCATCCTCTTAGAAACCTCAGTTATTTTATGAGATCAAGTCTTTGTTTTCACTGAACACTCTTTTATTTCTTTATATAGAACCTATGAGCAAGTTTAGACATTTTTTTCTTCTGACGTCTTTAATTTAGAATGACCCTATTCAGTTCCATTCATTTTATAGAAAATGAAAAGATTTAACCTTACTGTAGCTAAGAATATTCTATTCTATGTAAATACATACGGTATGTATTTATGCAAAATGTATCTTTCAAATATGCATATATTAATATGCCCTTTGAGTTAATTTTTGTTTATTAATTTAGAGACCCTGCTATTCTTATTTACTTTTTTGTTTCTCTTCCTAGGAGCAATTGAAATCAAGGGGCTTCATATATTTAACTTGACTTCTCTAACCAAATCTGAAAACATTTTATCTGCCACACTATACTTCTATGTTGGAGAACTAATAAACAACAGCCAGACTTGTCCCAAACCCCGAGGATGCTCACATTCTCTGAGAAAACACATCCAAATTGATATCTCTGCATGGATTCTCAAGTCCAACAGAAACCAAAGCCAACTTCTAGGTCATCTTTCAGTAGATAGAGCCAAACCTCACCGAGACTTTGTTTCTTGGCTGTCTAAAGACATCACTCAACTTTTGAGGAAAGCCAAGGAAGATGAGGAGTTTCTCATAGGATTTAACATTACCTCAAAAGGACATCATATGCCAAAGAAGTTGCTACCCTTTCCTGAACCTTATATCTTGGTGTATGCCAATGATGCTGCCATTTCTGAGCTGGAGAGTGTTGTCTCAAGCTTACAGGGGCACAGAAATTTTCCCAGTGGAGTCATGCCCCAAATGGGTAGTCATATCAGAGCAGCCCTTTCTATTGAACGGAGGAAGAAGCGCTCTACTGGGGTTCTGCTGCCTCTGCAGAACAATGAACTTCCTGGGGCAGAATATCAATATAAGGAGGGTGGAGTCTGGGAAGAACGAAAACCTTACAAGACTCTTCAGACACAGCCCCCTGAGAAGAGTAAGAGCAAAAAGAAACAGAGAAAGGGATCTCACCAGAATGGCCAGACACTTCAATTTGATGAACATACTCTAAAGAAGGCAAGAAGAAAGCAATGGATTGAACCTCGGAATTGTGCCAGGAGATACCTGAAAGTAGACTTTGCAGATATTGGCTGGAGTGAATGGATAATCTCCCCCAAGTCCTTTGATGCCTATTATTGCTCTGGAGCTTGCCAGTTCCCCATGCCAAAGGTAACCAATGAATGTTGTCTGTCCCATATTTTCTACTTCCATAGACTTAACGGAGTACTAACAAAACCCACCTGGACCTTTATTTATTACTTTCTAAAGTATAGTAAGCAATATAGCTATGTTTGGTTCCTCTTTAATGGCTGTTAAAATAATATGACAAAAATGTATGCAATATTTGTCTTGTATTGCTTCCAAACAACGTTTACATTCAGTTATTTGACCTTGTGTGTTTCTACACTTGTCCAGAGTCAGCAATCCCCAACTCAATATTTGAAAGAATATTTAAGAAATGAATGGATGTCATGGGAGCAAATGCAGGGAATAATTTGGTTGATGCTTTGATACATATATGTTTCTTGTGAAATAAATTTTCCCCGCAGGGTTCAGGATGATGGCTGGAACAGGTAAAGTTGCCTTGTGGAATCCACCACAATTTAATTCATTTGCTTTTCTGATAAACATCACAAAGGAAGAAACAAAATAAACACAGTGTTGAAAATTTTTTCGAAGACCCATTTCAACAACTATTTCAACAACTTAGTGCTTACCAGTATCTCATATCAGTAGGAATTATATTTTACGTTGCCTATACTAACAAAGTGTTTTCTGATATCTCTATAGTCCCCAGAACTATCTTGTACAGAAAATCCAAATAACTGCTTTTTGTTTGAATTTATAGTCTTATTAAAGATCTGAGAGCCACTGCCTTCAGTTAAGCCTTATCCTTCACTATCATTGAATTCCTTTTATACAAGTGCTCTATAAATAAAGTTCAGAGGGAAAAATCTTTCACCCAAATGTAAAAGAAATAAAATTTTGATACACATGATATAGAAAAATATAATTTGATTCAAAGAGTGACCATTTTCTACTTATAGATCTTTAAAATAATATGCTCATGTAATCTTTTTTGTTTTGTTTTGGGGCCACACACGGTGACGCTTCGGGGTTAGTTCTGGCTATGTGCTCAGAAATTACTCCAGCTTGGGGGACCATATGGAATGCTGTGAATCTAGCTGGGGTCCATCCTGTGTTAGTCACACACAAGGCAAATGACCTACCACTGACCTATCCCTCTGGCCCCTTATATTTTTTTTTCTTTTTAGATTTTGGGCCACACCCAGTAGCTCTAATGGGTTACTACTACTGGCTTTGCACTCAGAAATTTTTCCTGACAGGCTCAGGTCCCTATCTGGCATGCTGTGGATCAAACCAGGTCAGTTGCAAGTATGATATATGTATCAAAGCATATATGTATCAAAGCAGTATGCAAGGAAAATACCCTTCCTTACTGTGCTATCACAATGGCCCCTATGTTTTAATGTTATGGTCATTTTCATTCAAATACTTGCATAAAGCATAGAGCCCACTGAATAAGGCCAAGACTTTATGAAACAAACTTAAGATTTATAAAAAGTTTTTTTTTCTCTGTTCGAATGCCTCAATAAGACAATATTTTAATATTTTCTGAGTTCTTTTACCAGATTCCAAATTTTGTAAATCAAACACCCTGTAAGAAATGCATATAGTTGGAATGGCATCGGAACTCCAGGGAGACATACATAACAGGAGGATGTGTAGAGTTTTCTCTGAGCTAGATATTTCTTTTTGCCAAGTTGAAACCCAACTATAATTATATTTGTAATCAAGATGTTTAAATAAAGATATTGATCAACAAAATAAAATAAGGAAATGCATACATTTACATTTATATGAACAATATATTTTTTAGAGCTGTGGGAAGACAAACCTGACTACACTTAGTTATTGTTTCTAGCAAGGCTCAGGGGTACCATATGGAGTACCAGGAATTAAATTTGGGTCAGTAGCATACATGAAAAGTGCCTTACTATCATTGTAGCACAACAAATTTATTTTGTCTATGTATTTATAAAGGGCATTTTACTAGTTAAAAAAGACTTCTTTATCAAACTTAAAAACACACAACTAAGATGCCAGGAAGTCATTGGCAGTTTTCAGTCTTTATTATCCAGTATACCTTGCTTCGTGGCATCAAAGAGGAGAAATTTATTCAAAACCCAATGGAATTAAACTCTTTGTAAACCCAGAAAACTGAAAAATTGATTTCACTAAATCTTTAAGTCTTCCAAAATTTTATCTTACTCTTAAACTATAATTTCCTCTTGTAGCTCAGAAGAATTTATTTCTCTACCTCCTTCCTCCAGACCTTAAGACCCAGGGATTCATGATCTTGTAATAATACCAAGTTGCTAAGCATTTTAACTTCTACTCTGGATAACAAGCTTTCATGCTTGTTCAGTTATCTCAATTTTCCTTTCATTTTTTTAAAATTAGCTTTTATTGTTGGAAATGTCACTGTTGCTTCACTAGATTTCATTGTAGCTCTCAGTGATTAAAAAGATAGAAAACTCTGAAGAAATAATATAGTGGGTAAGACATGTATAATACAGTGGGTATTATACATATATAATACAATATCTTATAATATAGTGGGTAAGATATGGCTTGCACATATTCTACCTGATCCTGAACATTCTATATGGTCTTCCAAGCACCACCAGGACTAATTCCTGAGTACAGAGTCAGTAGTAATCCCTGAGCATGGTCCTGTATTAACCAAAAACTTTAAAAAAGAGAGAAAAAAGAAAATTCATGAATAACTTTGGAAAACAAACAAATATTAATAAAAAAGTGTGATAATTTAATAGAAGAATTAAATGTCCACATTTGAATCACGAATGGCTTCTTAAACTTCTGTGTTTGCAATTTGATTGGAGCTCTTATTAGCATAGAGAGGTCCTGGGGGTGGACATAAAATTCTACTGTCTAACAACTTCCTAACTATTATTAATACTAGTAATCCATAAATTACATTTATAAAAACAGTCAAAAGTCAAATCATTTTACTTAATCTTAGTTTTATTAATAATAGTTTTAAACAAGCATACGTTGTTCATGGTATGCATACAAAACTTCTTGCCGTTGGTAAAGGCCATTCTTGTGACTGAGACTAGAAAGATAAATGTAGGATGATTGGATAAAAGTCTCATATAAAAGAGATCAAGGGAATAAAATATGTAGTACAAAATTGTTTGCAAATGTTTCTAGTCCCCTTTTAAACATCACAAAGGCTAAAATAGGATTATCTCTGTGGATTCAACAACCATAACCTCTTCTAGTAACATTTCTTTGGAGAGTAATACAATAGGAAAGCATCAGTTTCAGCAGCTGAACTGATCATAATATTTGTCAAAACTTGGAATGGCATCGGAACTCCAGAGAGACATACATAACAGGAAGAAGTGTGGAGTTTTCTCTGTGAGCTAGAGATTTCTTTTTGCCAAGTTGAGAGTGGAAGTTTGGCTGTTACATGGAGTTCTCCGTCTCTCATGACCTTGTGTGGATCTGCTTAACTTTTAAAAGTTTTTGAGTGGTTCCCTTTAAACTTTCTAGTTTATGTCTATCAAGTGGTACCGTGACCAAAAATATGGGGAACATGAAGCAATATGAAAATTCTATAATAAGGATAATTAATAATTACTGCTATTAATGAATACTGCACCTAACATGGTAACTACAGTGAACTATCTAAATAACAATAAATTCTGAACAACATAGCAAAAGAAGATCTCTGGCCAGATCAGTACAATTACACATAAAGTAATTGGGCACAAAAAACTTTCAAACTGTAGATATACATTTTGCCCCAGAGAAAAGTTCTCCCAGACCACACTCCTTATTGGCCCTGCTTTCCTTCTTCTGGCCTCCTTGGCAAAGACTGCTCTATATGGTAGAGTGCTTTAGTCTGCAAAAGTTGACAACCTGTTCTGTAATTCAGAACAGCTGTTTTCTGCCTTTCCCAAATTCCAGGCTTTGCCCTTTCACTGATTCCAATTAGATAGTTTCTGGGCTATCACACCCATGTGGGCTGGACTGGAAGAGTGCAGAGCAAAGCCCCATGGCCCAGGTCAGGAATGAAAGCTCTTAGCTCATGACATACTCTCCCCTGCTAATGCATTTGTAATCAAATTCAACTTGAGGACATCATCTGCAGCTTGGCAGGTGCACGTCTGACCACTGCAGATTTTATGCACAGACACAGAAGTTGGAGTTTTTCTGATTGCTAGCCTCTAAACTTAATCTGTTGTCCCAGGGAGAGACCTCTGGAATTCTGCCATAAAATAAAAAAAAAAAAAATACCCATACAGCTAAAGCCAAGTCATATGCATTTGCCTCGCCTCACCACCCTAGCAAATATGGAAACCAGAGATTTCAAATGAAAATGACTGAGCTATTGTTGCTGAAAGAGATCCAAGAAAACCAACAAGGATTAGAGGAATGAAGTTATTTTTTTCATGGAATGGTGCAAAAGCTATGAATAGCAAAGACACCAAATTAGGCACCAAAGAGTTCTAAACACAGAACCAAATGTCCCAAGTAAAGGTGAAATTCTTACTCCATGCGTTAAAAATGATACATATTTAATTTTGCAACTTTTATCTCTGAACTTTCTGATTCCATCCTCTGGTTACAGAAGTGGATGCTAAAATTTCCTTAACAAATTTTAAAATCTAAATCAAAATTTAAATTGATGCACTGAGTTTCCTAAAAAAAACTGTTCCATAACTAATATAAAAGTCATGTTTTTACCACTTTACAAAATGGACTGATGAGGAAATAACTTGATTTTATCCTGGTTGTTAGTTTAGTTTTCTTAAGACATAAGATTGTCGTAAGTATTATGTTTTGAACTTGAAAACAAAAATCACAGGCTGGGAATAGGCCTCAAACTAGCAAATTACTGCATGAATCTTTTCTACATGACATAATAATTTCTGGTAATGTCAGCTTGATCAGAGGATTCCATAGTTCAAAAAGAAGGGGGGAAACTCCCTAGAAAGATGAGAGGTTCCTGATAAGATGCACCAATCCAGAATCAAGGTCTGTGCCTGAATTCCAGTGAGCCCACTAGAGACTGCCCCAGTTTCTGAAGCTATCATTTGTGAATTACAGTTCTTTCAAAAAAGACAGGAATTTTCCTAGGAAACACCCATGAATATTTTCCATATCTATGCTGGGTCATTTGTACAGAAACTTTTGTTTTTATTTTTTTTGAAAGAGGTAAAATGAAGGATTTGCTATTTTATAAAATATTTCATCCATTGAGTGTATTTTAGTGTCTATAGCAATTTTTCATAGTGGATCATACTACCCTCTCACAATTGTTGGGAATGGAATATTTCAGAGTAACCTCTGATATAATTAGGAAATACTCTGCTTGCTTAGAGAAAGTATATTTCCAAGGGGCTTCTGAATAATTCTTTTTCCTGAAAAGGTGTGGGGACAGTGCCAGCTAAGTTTGGGAATCTGATCAAGAGTGTGCACTGTGTAGGCACTGAGAAGTAGCTGTGCAAAGCAGTATTAATAAGTGAAAAATTCACTTTCTTAAGTAACTCCAATTCACATAAAATTAAAGTACAATAGGAATCATGAAAGCATTAATAAAATAATAATGTTGGGGAAATCTATGGTTTAAAAAAATCCCTTGCAGTTTGATCAAAAACTACTTGGATGATTCTTAAGAACAACTTGAAAGCAATAAGAAAAAGTAGAGTTTTATTAAATATTACCAATAGTGGCAAAGTAACCTACATGGCTATTAACCTTTATTATATAATATAGAATCCATCATGGGGCAATTACCTAGATTTCATTGATTTTGCAGGTCACCTGGCATGTAAAATAGAAAAACATATTGATTTATCTTCTTTAAGGGGACAATGCCTCATTTGAAAAGCTAATTAGTTGAAAGTTACCTATTCTTATAACAGATACCTCTGGTTTCTAAAACAATGAATTTGGGATGGGGGTCACACCTGGCAGCACTCAGGAGTTGCTCCTGGCTCTATGCTCAGAAATTGCTCCTGGCAGGCTGAGGGGACCATATGGGGTGCCAGTATTCAAACCACCTATCTTCTTCAGGCAAGACTCTGGTCCTAGAACAATGAATTTTTTAAAAAGGTAACCGATCATAAGTTTAGTTTTAAGTAATTTGTACATACTCACAAAAAGTTGAAGTTTAATGTATGTATACATTTTTCATTAAAATTGAAAGCTAGAAAGAAATGAATACAATTTTCCTCTTTACCAAAGAAAGAATTTCATTTTTTAATAGTATGCCAAGTATCATTTACTTCTCCCTTAGCTTTGTGTGTGCCCTTCTTCCTTTAACTTCTTCCAGTCTTCTACACTAGGTATTTTAGGAGTATGAAATTAAAATACCAATTCACTGGGGCAGAGGTGCCTGAGAGCCATGAGAAACATAGTTCCATATCCTGAAATTAAAAAGCCAGAACTTTGGCTGAAATCCCACTACTGAATTGACATGCGATCTCTGGCATGTTACCAAATTTCTGTTTCCAAATGTGTTTAAAACAAAACTGGTTTCACCTGCTTAAAAGAGACTTTGGGGAGAAATGATGGAAAGTGTGGCATCTCTCTAAACTGTCCTTACCACTCTGGCAATCCCTAAATATTCTGGGCTTGGAAAATTGACTGTCAATGAGAGCTGAGCTGTGTGGCATTCCCTAAATAAAACCACATGTTTCGCCTAGACATTAATGGTCCTTTTTGGCATTTTCTAGCAACAGATTTTACTCTGGCTTCTTTGGTCAAACTTATGATATTCAGGAGACAACCTTATACCCCCTAGTTTATTCCCAAAGGACAAGGCCCACTCGTAGAATACTTCCAATTCTATTAAATTTGAATCTAAACACTCAGAGTAACAGTGACCCCCGGTGGCCAAAATTGTGTTCCTCTTAAACCCTACCTACTTACTGTTAAAGAGAGTTAAGTGCAGTGAAGTGTTTACCATCCAATTCTTTCTGGTAGCAATTATTTAGTTAATCTATTCTCATTGGCACACTGAGTTGTATTTAGATTACAAAACTGAAATATCACTATTGAGACTTCAATGATGTATCTACGTTAAGTACTGGTAAGCTGTGTTTATGATTGCTAGAGGAGCAAGAACTAATGTTATTAATTGCAACTGAAACATTCCAGGATCAGTTTCAAGATTATTTTAGTTTATATTAAAGCCCAGTTTGAGGACTAAGTTGTTTTTAATTAGATCATTCTTTATTGAGATAATTGAAGCAAGACCCTCACTCTTGCAGTTACTGTTTGACATATCATTTAAATTTTTTAAATCTATTTCCTTACTAATGCAAAGTGGGAAAGGTATTTTTGCAATGTTAAGAGATATTGTGTATTGAATGTTTGGTATTAGTATGCACTTGATAAGTGGCAAACGGTAACTGTTTAAGTGATGGTGGTACCAGGGGTTGCACTGAACATGTAATGATGTTTATTATTACATGATTATTGTTACATGGGCTTTATTATCGAAATGAATTATTGTATGTGTGCATTTTAGTGATGCATAAATAAAATACCACTTTTTGACAATAGGAATATAGTTCCATTTAATTTCCTTGTTCTCTGATTTCTTTTTTAGTCTTTGAAGCCATCAAATCATGCCACCATCCAAAGTATAGTGAGAGCTGTGGGAGTTGTTCCTGGAATTCCAGAGCCTTGCTGTGTCCCAGAAAAGATGTCTTCACTCAGTATCTTATTCTTTGATGAAAATAAGAATGTGGTACTTAAAGTATATCCTAACATGACAGTAGAGTCTTGTGCTTGCAGATAACCTGGCAGAGAATTTATTCGAAAGTTTAAATCAGTCATTAGTTTATTTTTACGAACTTTTTTTTTTTTTGCACAGCCAATGCATTTTATTTCAAGAAACAATCAAAAGTCAAGGAGCAAATATACTGATAATTTCCACCAAGCAGAACTGAACTGTATTTGTTTCTAAATGTAACTAAAATGAAATTTAAGTCAATATGAATATACATTTTAATCACACATAAAACAGTTTGCTATAAAAATTTACTGATTTATTTTTATAATTTTATTAGAAATAGATTGGAAATACTACAAGTTTATCATTTATCTTTACTCTTCCTAGCGCAATCTTGTACTTTAAAATAGACTTACTGAATCCTAAAAAAAAATATCTCAGCAAGTACTAAATATTATGATCAACATCAGTGTTTCTCTTAAAATGTTTGATCCTTGTTTATCAATGTCTCTGCCCCCAGCTTGCCATTGAGTTAATAGCTGAGTAAAAAGAATGTATTCTGTGTTTTAGTGTACGTGTGAACATACATTTCCAGGTTCCTGTTCTGTTAGTAGGAAGGTTTGCTTAATGTGGTTTTATAATTTAGTCTACACGTAATTCTTTTTTTATGTCATGTTCTGGCAAACACCATTCAATTATGAGAAGTTTACCAAAAATGATAGAGTGTTTCAGAGAGTTACCACTTGGCTCAGACATTAAATAGAAATACAGTTGTTTTTATTTCACTGCCTCCCAGAAAGGAATCCAGCAATCCAGCAATCTGGGTTTTCAAAAACCCAGATGTAGTTCTTATTCCAAACCTCTTCTTCACAAGAACACTTAAAGCTCAAAAGTTATTCCTTATCTATCACATTTTTCTTTCTATGACTTTACTTCTTTTGAAGTAATCAATAGATATCAAGCCTCAAGAACTAATGGAATTTTGGAAGCATCTTTGAATATCCTATTTAGTCATAATTGCATTTATTATTAGTCTTTATTACATCTAGGCTCGGGATCGTCACACTGTTCATGACTTTGGTTCAGCGATATAATAAGTCTTCAGCAATTTTAGCACCTAAAATTACTCACCAAGAAAGAAAATCAACTATAGATACTTTAGAGCTTTTCCCTCATTTCCAAGTGTCATAAATATCTCCATTTTCACTCAATATGTTTTAAAAATAATCCACCCATATTTTTGTAGTCTATAGATAGTTGCTATTATATCTGTGGTATATCCTCATTCTTTTTTTAAAGACAAGTAAACCATTTTATAGGAATATCAGAAAATGAGGTTTTGGTGTGTCTCAATATAGCTGTTCAAGATTTAATAAATATTTATTGAGCATCTATTTTGCAAAAGACACTGTGTGTCTTTAATGTCCTTAATGATAAAATGAGGCTAGCTGATTGAATTGGAAGGGTCATTCAATACTCAAACTTTGAGTTTAAATTATTAGCCATTTTGTACGCATCTCTTGAGTCGATGATATTTATAAACTCAAACACTTATAAGTACCTCTGTTCATAAATACCTGTTCTTCAGTGTTTGTATATTGCTTCCCTTTGGTTTAGTGGCACATTTTTATATTATTAAAATCCATTATAAATTCCGTAGAAAGAATTTGGCACTTTGGGAGTAAGCAAAAGTTGTTATGAGTGTGTATTAATTCCAAAATGGAATATACCAGCTCCAAATAATGAATTAAATTCTGAAATTATCGTGATATCTAAGAATTCTTATTTTGTTCAGGTAACAAAGGTTACAGATTCAAAGTAAAATGTATGATACAAGCACATTTAAATAAATGTTATAAAAAATTTAAATACAGGGATGCAGAGACATTACTAAAGTTAAAACACTTGCTTTGCTTATGGTCAAACCCAGGAATAATTTTTGGCTCCACGTACAGTCCCTAGAGCACCCTAGAATTGACCCCTGAATATAGAGTCAGGAGCATACTTTGAGAATTGCCAGTTGTGGTGCACAAACAAAACAAACCAAATATGAATGCAAAAATATATTATTGAATCAGTATTCGGTCATCTTAAAATTTTAAAAAGCTTTCAAGATAAAAATACTTATTTTTCATTGGTATATTTGTTGAAATTCTTTATATTTCTAGCAAGAATCTCTAGCAATTCTTAATGTTACTTGCCAAACTTCTATTCAGATACTTGTATGTTATCTTTCTTAATTTTAATTGATAACCACTTAATTCAATCTTACAATATCCAAACATCCTCCAAATAATTAAATTTTCCCAATATAGTCTAGGAATTAATTTTAAATTACAACGGCAAAATTTAGTTAATTTAAATGGCAAAGACTCATTAAAAACAATGACAGTAGTTACAAAATAAAGACAAATTTTGAGCAGTCTTAGTGATCAAAATTGCTTTATTTGATGCTAGGGATAAAACCAGGGCATTCATCATATGTGTGTGTTCTATTGCTAAGCTGCTTCTTTGGCCCTTTCAAAATAGTTGTTAACTGGTAGTTATTTTTGGCTGGCCTTAGACTTAAAGTTTTACTATTGCATTGAAGACAGTATGATCTAAATGGATAACATAGGATTCCCAATATATAAAGAAAACTTACTTTTCAGTTGTGGAGGCTGATGTAAATAAGTTAAAATTTTACATTATTTAGTTTGAAAATCGAGTGACTTTGTAGGTATTAGTATTTATATAATTACAGAAATCAAGAGTGAAGAAAAGTTATGTCTAGAAGTGCCATTTCTAAACCCTCCATTTTTTTCTTGTTCTATATCTCTTCTCTCTATATCCACCCTTTCTATTTGTAAAACCATCCCTTGAGCCCTTTACTAGAGATGACCTATAATAATCATTTCAGAAAAAAAATTTAAAATAATTGTTGTTTGAATTTAAATTCAGGGGATACTGATATCAATATAGTATTTTCAAATTATTTTTTTGTAATTTGTGTACATAATATACACTTTACAGGATTGGGGTTGTAGAATTAAAGCTGAAAGACTAGCTTCCCTAGATTCCTGTATATAAAATTTATATATTCACCTAGTTATATATTAAATGATAATCATTTATTCATTAGGATAAAATTTTTACTTTAATATCTGTATAAATGTCTCTTATTTCCCAGACAATATTTTGTAGACAATTATGTAAATACTATTACCAGTAAGACATAACGATTTTTATATAGTTATATTATTTGGTTTAGTCCTTTTACTACTTTTCTTCCTTAGAGTAACAAATAACTAAAAATTACAAATTGACTTCCTATTGAAGGTTGCATTACAGATAAAGCTATGTATACCTGATGTGTAAGATTAAATATAAGCTTAAGTAAGGAATCTTGAGTAAGTCTGACTTTCTGTATAGTGCTTTGTATTTGAGAGTTCTGTTTTAATATAGTTCTGAGGTGATTAAATAATCGTTCTTTTCTGAAAACCTAGCTTTCCTTCATCTTTCAACACTAGTGTCTGTAAATGTTTTAGTAGAGAATGTAATGCTTGTACAGTTCAATGGCAATTTAAATATATATTATATATTATGTATATGGAAAAACTTTAAAGATGCTTTTAATTTATTTAATGACTACTGCCTTCCTATAATGGTGATAATTTTCATTCTTAGATGGTCAGAAAAAAAATATTTACCATAGTTATTACATGCAAAATAAAATTTGGTTCCTCAATCAAATTTACTAACAGAGGCCTATTGCAGTGAAACTGTGAAGGACACTTCAGAACTAATATATGAGCTATGTTGAATTTGTATCATTTTCTTCAGTAATAGAGAGCTTTTCACTATTAAATGAAAATAAAAAATGCTTAACTGAACATTTCCCCATTCTTTTATATTCATCTTTAAAAAAGAGTATATTTTCAAAACTTTCAACATGCTGCATTTTAAAACAGCTAATAAAACATGGAGACAGATCCAAACACTTTCAGATAGTATAAATAAAACATTATTTTCAATAACATAATATTGAAATAACAAGACAAGTACTATAGAACAATATTGAAATGTACCAACAGTAGAGAAATTCTTATGTCTCCCAAAATTTAGAACTTGAAAAGATTCTTCTTTAAAAAAACACTTTATTTTTTGGAAGGGGATGGGATATTCCAGTATTCCTTGTTTAACAAGAAACTCCTTAATTTTCTTCTTGACATTTTTTTCCTAAACTCACTATTTTGACAATGACTTTCAACAGTCATTGTTACCACATGCTAGACATATTAAAATAACAATTGTATTAATTTAATTATTCTGATGATGTATTTGACCTAGACTATTGATTAAAGAAAAGGATGACCGAAGATTAAGATATATGATATGCCTTCAATTTTAATGCATGTGATCTTTTACTTTTAGATATAGTTAATTATGAAACTCAATGAAAAACACATTTTGAAACTAAAGTCAAGTTAATTTGGAGATCATCTTGAGCAAATTCCTTTATTTCTCTGACTCATTTACATCACCTATATTATGTCATAATAAACTTACAACCTCAGATGGTTGTTACAACATTTATGAGATAAGACATGTATATTTCTTTGCCAGGTACCTAATCACAGAATACTGTTAGTTACTACTAATTACTATCTTTCCCAATTCTATTTTACAAATGACATAAAGGCATATTGTGCTTTATGCATTAATTTGGGTATCAGTTCATCGTGCCCTCCTCTAAAAAACTTGTGTGCACTAACAGTTGATTTCTTGACACATAACAAGATGAACTTTCAGCAGAAGCTTGTTATTTACCATAAATCTATAATAAGAAATAATGAGGACAGTAACTGTCATTTATCAAACATTAAAAGCTTTAAAACCCAGTATTAGAGAGAGAAAATAAATGAGGCAAAAGGGTTTTTTGCCTTATAGATTAAGGAGCACAACTGCTGTATTTCCTAATTACATGTGAGGTTCTATTTCTACTCCTCTCCCAATTTCTGTTTCTTCTAAATCCCTTCCTTCACCCCCTCTCTTCTCTCTTCACCTTTATCTACTTTCCCTCATATACTTCCTTTACTTGGATTACATGAAATATTTCCATAAGAATAATGAAAAGTTCACCATTACTTAAATAAATTTGATACTATGTCTGTAAACTGTAACCCAAAGAAACTTGATTAAAAAATATTGAATGTGAGCAGGGAGGGCTGGGGTGGATAAAAAATATTGAGTGTGGTGATAGTCCTATGATGAACTAGAGGAAACTTTAGTATTTTGAATATGTGTTGTATATTGACACTACCAGTTACTTCCAGAGTGGCTTGTGCCTTAGAAGAATGTATATATTATTATAACATGAGAGTTATCAATTCTGTAATTAATGAAGACTTTCAAGAGTCACTGTTGAAATAGTCTACCTTGAATGGAGTGTTTTAAAATACTTTTTAGGATTGGATTAGTATCTATTTTGAGATAAGGTGGAGTTTAGAGTTGAGAATTATAATTTGAAGCACAAGTGCACATCACCCTATAAGTTATATAGAGTCTGTGAATTATTCATAATGTACAGTCTTTATTCATAAAGATATGCTTAAGATATAGAATAGCATTTCTCAACCCAGGGCCATATGCCCCTCATTGGGGCCCTGGGACATACCAGATAAAAACTGGAAGTTCCACATGCACAAAATGATGAGGAGGGCACGAAATGATGTGGGTTAGCTGGTAAAAAAGGGGTAGGGGGGGCAAAGGAAAGACACAAGGCAAAAAAAGGATCTGAGGTCAGCAAAAAGGATGATAAACATTAACATAGTATCAATATCTAAAATGTGCAGTCACAAAATTGAAGATTATATATATGTGAACATAGCCAATAAAACAAAAAAATAAACTGTAAATGAAAAAAGCACAGCACTGTATACATTTGAGTTTGTACATACAAAATTTAAGAATTGCATTTTCTTGGGGTCGGTGAAGTGGCGCTAGAGGTAAGGTGTCTTCCTTGCGAGCACTAGCCAAGAAAGGACCTCGGCTCGATCCCCCGGCGTCCCTTATGGTCCCTCCAAGTCAGGGGAAATTTCTGAGCACTTACCCAGGAGTAAGAGGGTCTTAACTATCATCTCAGTTTGCATTCTTCACATAATCAATCAAGTGTCCCCCAAAAAACAAAAACAAACAAAAAAAGAATTGCATTTTCTTGATTTACTTCTGTTCACACTATCATCTCCTGATGATAGTAAAGTTCCCTTAGCTAGAAAAAGCCACCAAAGTTCGAAATTTCTTTCTGCTCTAGGATATTAGAGTATATAAGCCAAACATCCTTATTAAATGCCAACTCATAGACATTTCAGTAATGATATTGTCTAGAAAAAGTAAATCAACTAATATAATCATGAAAGAGAAAATGGTAGAGACAGAAAGGATTAGGGAAAAGGTTCAATCTCCTCTCAATTTAGAAGGATGTAGATTCTAGTTGACTTGTATTATATAATGATATTTGAGAGATTTTTCTACCATCCAACTACAATTACATTTTAAACTTTCTTTCTATAATTCAGTATTTTAAAAGTTTTAATAGATTTATCTATAAATAATTGGAAAGAGAATAGAGCATTAAATGAGAAATTTAGGCTTAAGTTAGATTTCACTTTCTAATCATAATTCGAGCCCTAACTAACTCTGCAACCTTGGCAAAATATCTCACACTTCTACTTCCTATGAGGAAAAGAACAAAATACAGAATCTATCTTATAGAGTAGATTATGATCCACAAAGCACTTACAAATGTCAGTAAGAAAAGTAAATATTCTGTAATATCTTTTGATATGCAAACTATACCTCACAGTGAGCCCTTATTTAACCTAAGAGATACTGGTGGCATTTTAATTAAGAAGAATAATAGACATAACCAATAAAAGAGCAGAGCTTAACTGGTCTTGCTTTAATTGTTCTCTAATTTGCTTTGCTAAAATGATGAAGTCGGTAGAATAAATATTTACTTAGATTTGGGACAAAACACAAAGGTATAAGTTGTACTGTGAACTAAGTTGCCCTGTGAACTAAGACCCTGCAGAATAAAATATGTGTTTTGAAAAGATAATTTGGAAAGAGAAATGTCAAAGAGGGCCTTAACTGTCATCTCAGTTTGCATTCTTCACATAATCAATCAAGTGGTGTTTCTCCTTAAAAGAAAAGAAAAGACAGCAGAAAAAAAAAACAAATGAGGCTACATCAAATAAAAAAGCCTCTGCATAGCAAAAGAAACACTGACTAAAATGAAAAGGTACCCTACTAATCGAGAGAAAATATTTCTCCACAACATGTGAGGTAAAGGATTAATAATTCAAATCCAAAATATACAAGATATATCACAAAGATCCACATCAATGAATTCAATAAGACATTAAAATAGAGAGAGAAAATGAGCAGATTTCTCAGATGATAGACAGATGACCAGAGATAATAGGTTTCTCTCTTATTATCAGGGAAATCCAAATCAAGTTGACAGTGAGATATCACCTCACACCAGTGATCATGAGTGTATCAGAAAGGAAGAGAACACCTTGTTGGTAGAAGTATAGTGAAAAAGAAATTGTCCTTTAATGCTGGTGAAAATATTGTCTAGTTTCAGACCTTATGCAAAATATTATGGAAATTACTCAAAAAAACTAAAAATAAAATTCTCATATGACCCAGTGATATCTATTATTTTGTATCTATCCACACACAAAGCAGAACTATTTATTTGAAAGGATATTGCACACTTAAACTTATTGTGGTACTTAGTAAAAGAACCAGATTCTGAAAACAACCCAAAGAGAGAATAACAACACAATGAGAGAAAAGTGAGAAATGAAAAAATAAATCCACAAGAAATAATTGGCATTATTTTTTTTTTAGAATTTTTTTTGGGGGGGTCACACCCGGCAGTGCTCAGGGGTTACTCCTGACTCCATGCTCAGAAATTGCTCCTGGCAGGCACGGGGGACCATATGGGGCACCGGGATTCGAACCGATGACCTTTTGCATGAAAGGCAAACGCCTTACCTCCATGCTATCTCCCGGGCCCCTAATTGGCATTATTCTATTGGTTGTAACATGGAAGATCTTGGGTTAAATCAGTAGACCAAGAACAAACACCAGAGTTTCTCACTATTCTGGGGTGTATCAAAATATTTAAGAAATAGTAGGTAGGAAAGATGGGAAAATGCTGGCTCTGGATTACAGAACAAAAATTCCAAGGGAAAAGAGAAGTCGAGTGGGAAGCAAAAGAAGCAGTCTAGAGCAACATGAGGTTACATGTCAAAGGTCTTGGGTTCAACTAGATTTAAATCTTGACATAGCCCAATGGAGAAATATGGACTAATAGCTGAATAACCATTGTAATTCATTAAATTATAACTCCTCAGCATGTTGGGAAAATCTATAAGAGAAACAGGATAATTTCACCTTATTTTCTGTCTTAACTAGTGGGGTGACAATAGAGTTCCATTTATGAAAAAGTAGAAAATCAAGCAAATTCCCCAAATGTGAAGTTACTATAATGAACAGTCTCCTATCACGCTTTAAACTGTAGTTAATATTCATCATAAACCAAAAGAGAGATAGAGTGATCACTTTTTAAAATATATCTTTATTTAAACACTGTGATTACAAACATGATTGTAGCTGGGTTTCAGTCATAAAAAGAAAAGCCCTCCTTCACCAGTGTAATACTCCCACCATTTCAAGTTACAATTAGAATTTATTTCTGTGAGAATTCTCTTGCCCTATCTACTATTTCTCCTGGCACAACAGAAGATGTGAGATAAAAAAAAATAGTCCATCATTAGGGGCCAGATATATAGTACAGCAGTTAGGGCATTTCCTTGCAAAAGGCAGACCCAAGAACAGGTGGTGATTTGAATCTCAGCATCCTGTATGGTCCCATGGGCCTGCGAGGAGCAATTTCTGAGCAGAGCAAAGAGTAACTCCTGAGCACCACTGGGTGTGGCCTAAAAATCCAAATAAATAAATAAATAAAATAGTCCATCTCTGGCTTGATTCAAGTCAGGGTTCTAGATCTCCTGGTATTTGAAGTGCAGCTGGAAGGGAAAAGAAGTTTATTCTGTGATTGCTTTGAAGGCTACTGATAATTCACAAACTGAGAATATAAAGCACTCCCATCTACTTTTTTAAATTGCTTTTGAGGCCATGCCTAATGGTTTTCAGGATTTAAAACTGGACCTGCCCTTAGCGAACACTCCTAGAATAGAAACCCTTGCCCACTATATTATCATTTTGGTACTCTTTCTCAATATTTCAATGTTTATTATTAACATTTGCAGCAACATGCTTTTCATGTTCTCTTTATTTCTTTCTGAAATATCGAAGCTCTACTCTGAAAAGGAAATATACAGGCCAAGTAATAGTGAAGACAATTAATAGCAGTCCTTTCCTTCTCCATTTTTCTTGCGTTCTGCGCCCATACACAATCATATACATAATCACACCCACAGACACCCCACACAAACCGGTCCCCTGTTACTAAAACAGGGTGAAAAATATGGTTACAGTCCAACCCCTTAGTTCAAGATATTAGCCAACTACATTTTCAAATCCGAAGCATGAACAAACTGCCATCAGATTACAGTCAAAACTAATCCCCACCTCCTGGAACTCACGCCAGATGTGAAATCAGCCGTCAGTCAGTCCAGAGGTGAGGCAATTATGCTCAAGAATCATGTGCCAGAGCTTGTCTCAAAATTAACTTACATAAGAGAAGCATGTTGGTGTTTATAGAACTTCAGTCTGCTTTCTGGAAATTTTCCATCACTATAAACACTGAAATTCAGACACACAAACATACAGGGACTTTTAACACTGAGTCCAGCATACGCAATTTTATTAAATCATTTTATTTGTTAGAAATAGGAAAAAGGGGCCCGGGAGATAGCATGGAGGTAAGACGTTTGCCTTTCATGCAAAAGGTCATCGGTTCGAATCCCGGTGCCCCATATGGTCCCCTGTGCCTGCCAGGAGCAATTTCTGAGCATGGAGCCAGGAGTAACCCCTGAGCACTGCCGGGTGTGACCCAAAAAACAAAACAAAACAAAAAAAGAAATAGGAAAAAAATGAAACATAATACCAAACGTTTGTCATTTTAAAGGCACATGGAAGTATATGGAAATGGAATTCATACATGTGTCAATGACAAAATGAGGAAGCTCACATTATTAACAATGTCAACTTTTTTTTTATTGTAGAAATAGTTGCATACCTGGCTAGGAGAAGTGCATAAAGAGATAATTGAGCATTTTGAAGCTGTACTTTTAACTTCTTTGGAGTTAAACTCATTTTGTTACAACTCCAGGGGACACAAAGAAAGTTTAGTTTTAGAAATGGTTAGCACACTTACAAAGAGAAATTACTCAATTTGAAAGATTGATCTAGGACTACTTTAAAGATAATAGCTGCTTCTAATGTTATCAACAGTTACTATTTTCTCTAGCAGTGTTTTAGGAGTTGATTAAATTTTTTTTCTAACTAGTCATATAACTAAGATCTTAAAGTCACCATTAAACTGATTATTATGGGGACTGGAGAGATATGTTATAGTGAGCAGAGTGCCTTGCACTTGACCTACTTGAGGTCAGTCCCCTATACTCTGAGCCTCCAAGAGTGATTAGATAACATAGATCCAGGAGTAAGTACTAAAAACTGCCGATATGGCACCCAAACCAAAACAAACAAATATGAACTAATTATCATGGTAGTAAGACAATTCTATACAATAAGCTTTGGACTACTTAACTACATGTGAAAGTGACCACAGGTTTGACATCAAGAGAGAAATCAGCATGGAGGTAAGGTGTTTACCTTTCATGCAAAAGGTCATTGGTTTGGGTGCCCCATATGGTCCCCCGTGGCTGCCAGGAGCAATTTCTGAGCATGGAGCCAGGAGTAACCCCTGAGCACTGCCGGGTGTGATCCAAAAACAAAACAAAAAAAAGAGAGAGAGAGAGAGAGAGAGAGAGAGAGAGAGAGAGAGAGAGAGAGAGAGAGAGAGAGAGAAATCAGCAATACCAAGCCTTCTTTCTTTCTGGAAGCCAGTTTTCACTGGCATGGGGTGTGGGGAAGCCCCATGACAAAGACCTCTTCTGAAGCCTAGGGGTTGTGGGGGCTCAGGCGACTCCCAGCTATCTTCCCTCTCCTTCCAGGAC
This sequence comes from Crocidura indochinensis, assembly GCA_004027635.1. Taxonomy (NCBI): domain Eukaryota; kingdom Metazoa; phylum Chordata; class Mammalia; order Eulipotyphla; family Soricidae; genus Crocidura; species Crocidura indochinensis. The sequence continues at coordinate 24,260 of PVKC010011432.1, forward strand.
TCCAGGGCCTCTCCTGGGTGCCCTCCAGTGGGCCAGCTAGGTGGGTGCCCGGAAAATCTAGAGGAGACCCAGACCTTCCCCAACCCCCACCCTGCACTAGAGGGATGGTATGGAGCCAGCCACTGGCAAGATTTTCTCTCACCTTGGATTAATGTATGTTTGCAATATGCAGAATGTCCATGTTGTATTCTGTCCTTCCTCTTTTGGCCCATCACCCTACAATCTCATTTCTAGTCCTTTTCTCCCTCACCCCCATCACCATTGCTCCACATTTAACCCTTTTTATTCTCAGTTCTTGTCTCCTCAAGAAGCAGATTATTATCCCCACTTACAAAGCCAGCTGCCAAACAGTACTCTAAGTGATAAAATAGACTCTCAACCTGAGAAGATTCCAGTACACTCTTGCTATTGATCTACTCTCAAAGACCTCTCTTCCTTCTCCTTCCTTGATTGTGGACCTTTTGCTAAGAGACTCTGTTTCTGAGAAGTCTCTCTCCAGAATTTTTCCTACTACAGGACTATTGTGAGCCGTTTATCACACTGCACAGGCCGAATCGCAGACCAAACTGATGCACCAGACTTA
>PVKC010011433.1:0-24713 GCA_004027635.1 Crocidura indochinensis
TCTTAATCATTTCAGACCCAGTGGACAGGTTCACAGTGGATTTTGGCTTGTGGGAGAAATCACCAGATTAAAAGTTGGGAGGCCCTACATTCTAGTCTCAGTTCTGGAAAAGACTGATGGTTTGACAGGGAGAAAAACTAGACTTTATTTTTGCTGTTTAGTAAAAGGGAATTTGCAGTAGGGGGCCAAAATAGGGTAGGACTCTTTCTTGTACATGACCAATAAAAGCTGGATCCCTGGCAGGCATATGTTCCACCAGGAGTGACCCTTGAACATAGAATCAGTAGTAAGCCCTAAGCACTTAGGGTGTGGCACAAAAACAAAAATAAAAACAAAGACAAGAAAGACAGTAGCAGATTTTCCAAATTTTGTTCATTATGAAATATACTATGGTTTACATTAAATCAGAAATAGCATGTTAATATCAGCATGATTCATTGTAAAATGCATCATATACAGAAAAAGGGTCGAGGAGATCACACTGGATTGCTTTAATAGAACGAAGTTACAGTAACAGGCCTGCACTGACCCCCAAATTAAAGCCGAGAAGTGAGGGTAACTTGAATAAGAGGAAAGGGCAAAGCAGACAAGCTTTCTTTGGTCTCAGTGACAGTGGTGAGCAAATTCAATGTAGGATTTAAGTACTTCTATGCAAGAAAGGGCCAGGAGAGAAATCTAAATTGGGAGGTTTATCTGGAGAGCCATCTGCTTGAGACCAATAATTCTTACCTTTGAGGGGGACCACAAACTCTCAGGAATTTTAGACTATAGCTTGGGCCTTGAGAAAGCATATAGTTCACTCAGGGCTGCCTTTTCCTACCCTGCTCAGGATGCAAGGTCCTTTCCACAGAAAATGTCCATTCCCATGTGGTTTAGCAACCAGTATGTACTGAAACCTTAGATGATTCAGTCATGTGAATAACCTGGGGATCTAATCACATCATCCTTAATGGTCTCTACTTCATGCCAAGGCCATAGTAACTGTATGTTGGATCTACAGTTGTATGTTTGTCTGATGTTCACCCAAGTGTCCCTGTGGCCAGAATGGATGCCACAGAAATGATGCTCTCCAGGGGAAGTCTACAGGGAGTAGAAGATAGGGTCTGGGATAGCAAGATGGATTAATAGCACTTTGGAGACAGGTTTAAAACAAGGTCACACAGATAACCAGAGATAGTAGAGGAGGCTGAGGGAGGTCTGAGACCTACAAACAAGAGTGATGACTCTGGTCACTGGTTCACAGGCTGCAGTGAGTGTGAATATGGCCATGCCCTCAAATTGTATACCAAGTTGAGAGCAGCCCTGCAGCTGTCCGCTGGCCATGGAGCTGCCCCACTAGTCATAGCTTCCTGAAGCCTCATTGTCATTGTTAAAATGAATGATTCACAGGTATCGGAGCATTCGGTTCTCTGGCACAGAAGTCGGCTTTGAAATCCCAAGGATACTAGCTACCAGTGACATCGCCCTTCGGCTCCTGCACACCCACTTTGATCACGTCTCACCACTACCCACTGTGACGGCCACCGTGGATACCTTTGATGAGCCTGTCAGAGAGGAGGTCCCATTGGAGGAGGCAGCAGCCAGCCAAGAGGCAGAGGCAGAGGCAGAAGTAGAGGCAGAGACAGAGGCAGAAGCCATCCAGGAGGCAGAGACAGAGGCAGAAGCAGAGAGCCCTGCTGATGAGTTGGGCTCAGCTCTGGGCGAAGACGTGGATTTAGAGGTTGAAGTAGAGGCACAGGTGGAGCCAGCACCCTTAGTGCCCATAGTAAGTCCCTGGGACTATGTGGTAAATGATTGGCAGATGGGGGTCTGGAGGAGGGTCTGTGTTATCTGGGAAGTGGGAATGGTCCAGCCTGGGCCCTTCTCAGATTTCCTCCAGGAAGACTTGGAAAGGAACTTGAGTTTATGTTTCCCCTGTTGCCAGTGACCATGGTCTGAATGACAGAAGTTTTCCCAACCTCACCTTATTGTGTATTGACCACAGCTTTCAATTTTGTTCTAAAGTATTATATAAAGTATCCTCTGATTTTCTTAGACTATTGTTCTCCTCTCAAAACCTAACAACAGAAACTGGACTGTCTATACCTAGCCACAGACTGAGCCATTTGATGATCAGATTTTTTTCCCATTCATTTTCACTTTCTTCCTATCTCCAGGAGTTTCAAGCTAAATTATTTTTGAAGGTATAAATTATCTCTGGAAAGTTTAGACATATTTTCTCAGGATTAAGCCAAGCTGTGCTTGGTTTGATTTGTTGGTATCTTTTTAAACTAGAGGAATTGGTTTTATTTATTTGGTTATAGAAAGTTTGCACTTTTAGGAAGAGCTACGGTTTCTACAGGTACTTAAGATGTAAAGTATAATGGTTTGTTGCTTTATTTTATTTTATTTTATTTTAGAAAATACTTATTTGGGGAGGGGGCGGAGGGATAGCACAATCATAACGGTAGGGCGTTTGCTTTGCACACAGCCGATCCAGGGATCCAGGATGGATGGTGGTTTGAATTCCAGCATCCCATATGCTTCCCTGTGCCTACCAGGAGTGATTTATGAATGTAGAGCCAGGAGTAACTCCTGAGTGCCGCCGGATGTGACCCAAAAATCAAAAAAAAAAAAAAAAAAAAAAAAAAGAAAAGAAAAGAAAAGGAAAAAACAAAGAAAAAAAAAGAAAAGAAAGGAAATGAAAAAAAAAAGAAAATATTTATTTGGGATAGGGAATCATAACTAGCTATGCCTTAGATTCATTCCTATTTCTATGCCAAGGGATCACTTTTGGAAGCAAATCAGTCTTGGGACCAAATGGGGAGCCAGAGATTGAACCTGTGTTGACTTTATGCAGGGCAAACATCTTATCTGCTATACTATTTGTCTAACCCCAAAGCATCTTATCTGTCCAACCTCAAAACCAATTTAAGAGAGGCCATTTATTGGCTTACTACATATTTTTTATCTGGGGGAAGAGCTTAAGTCACCCTGGCAATGCTTGGAGCTTACTTCTGGCTCCCTGCTCAGGGATCACTCCCAGCAGTGCTTTGGAAATCATATGTGGTGCCTGGGATTAAACCCTGATTGGCCATGTGAAACACAAGTGCTTTGCCCACTTTACTATCCTTCCAGTCCTTGTTTTATCATTTTTAAGCACATATTAAAGAGTGATACCTGGGTACAGCATCCTGATTAACCCCTGAGAACTGATGGGTATTGCACCCCCCAACAACAACAACAAATAAATATCAAAAAAAAACCTAAAGCCAAAGTTATCTTGCTTCACTAAAATAAAAATGTGTCACTTGAGGGGCTGCAGAGATAGCACAGCAGTAGGGCTTTTGCCTTGCATGCAGCCAATCCAGGACAGATGGTGGTTTGAATCCTGGCATCCCATATGGTCCCCCAAGCCAGGAGTAACCCCAGAGCACCACCAGTGTGACCTCCCCCAAAAATTGGGTCTAAAAATGTGTCACTTAGGCTAGGGAGATAGCACAGGGAGGGAGGTACTGCACATACCTGACCCTGTTCAATCTCATCACCACATGATCCCCTGTGTACAGCCCTGGGGATCCTCAGGCAACTTATTTCCCTGTTGATAAGCTACTCATGATGAGGCAGGGGAACAAGTTCTATTTCCCCCATAATTGGGAATAAAGGGTCTATTTCCTCTATTATTAGAGGAACTGGCCAATTTCTCTCATTATTGAGGGAACATGAGTCTATTTTTCTTATCACTTGGTGCAACAGCATGTTTTCCCTTATTTTTTCTCACTAGAAGCTATTACTTTTGTTTTAGCTGAATCATGCATCTATCTACCTGGTAATAGGGCCCTTACATTCCTTCATGAGGCTCACCTACTATTAGTCCTCATCTGGTCATGGTGCTCATATGCTCAGCTGCTTCTTGGAAGGTCACATCTTTTCAGCTCAACACTGGTACAAGGGTATTCTCCTTTCAGCTGAGTGTGCTGTAGTGTCTGACTGGGAATCTCTGGGCTTGCACATGTGGGGTGAATTGCTTTGCTTGGTGACTCTAGGTTGGCATATTTTAATATAAATATTATATTTCTCATCATCTTTTTTGATGGATTTGGAGTTGTTGCAAGACAGATGTTAATAGATTACAGCAATGTATGACCAAGAATACATGGTTTGTACTTGATATGTAACCTGTGATCTCATCACAAATTGTAGGTATTTAGTACCTTGTTAGTTTGAATCTGATTCTCTTAGATGTAGAAGATGGTGCAAAAGAATTTTCCTTTTGTTTGTATTTCGGGTTTTGTTTTGTTTTCGGGTCCACTCTTGGTGGGGCTGGAGGATACTGGATATCAAACCCGGGTTGTTCACATGCAGTATAAGTGTCCTACCCACTTTATTATTGCTCTGCCTCCACTTTTCCTTTTCTTAAGAATATTACCACTAAGGCCAGAGCTAGGGCATTTGCCTTACATGCGGCCGACCCAGGATGGACTCAGGTTCAATTTCTGGCATCGCAGATAGTCTCCCCGAGCCTGCCAGTCCTGAGTACTGGGGTGTGGCCCCCAAACAAAAACAAAAATGGAAAAAAGAAAAGAATTTCACCACTAGATGGCTCTTCATACCAAACTTTTTTTTTAATACTTCATGGGTAGCTACCCTGGTTTTTTTTTTGTTGTTGTTGTTTTGTTTTTTTAATTAAAAAAACATTATTTAGGGCCCGGGAGATAGCATGGAGGTAAGGCATTTGCCTTTCATGCAAAAGGTCATCGGTTCGAATCCCGGTGCCCCATATGGTCCCCCGTGCCTGCCAGGAGCAATTTCTGAGCATGGAGCCAGGAGTAACCCCTGAGCACTGCCGGGTGTGACCCCAAAACCAAAAAAAAAATTATTTAAAGAAAATGTATCACATAGTTGACATAACTGATCATAGTACATTTTTAAGATGACAGAAAGCATAGCTATTAAAGAATAGAAAGAAAATAGAAATAAAAACTAAAAAAAAATCAAATGGAGGAAAAAAGAAAGAAGAATAAGTTCAGTAGCAAGTATATTTGTGAAAATTATTGTATATCCAATAAAGTCATTAATACAATAGCAGAACGTTTAGTAATCTCTTTTTTAAAAAAAATAAGAGATTAAAATACAATAGAAAAGGTGTGTGTATGTGTAGTTGTTGTTTGCATAGACACAGAAAATATGGAAGAAATAGAAAGGAAAAACCTTTGGTCTAAAAACAGGGAGACCTTATCCATGAAGTATTCTGGCCGAAGACCAACTCCAGGCTCCAGGTGTACTAGGTTGTCCAACTCCAGAGTCTTTCTCTTTGGTCCTAGTAAAAGCTCTTCACAATCGCAGTTGTTGCTGTCAGGGTTCTGTAGAGATCCCAGTGTCTGCACAGATCATATGTCAAAGTCAAGGTGACATGGAGTGTCTTCTGATTCCATCTCACCATTAGGTGCAATGTAGAGAACCTTTCCCTGAAAGCAGGTTGTTGCTGTTACCAAGTCATCAGGGTGTCATAAGAACCCTCTCTGGAGTAAGTTGATGCCAGGGCAGCAGTAGGGCCATGCTGGTAAAAGTTTGATTCCTGGTGATGGTGTAGAAAACCGTGGTTGTATCTTTGATGGTATCCAAGGTTCAGGGGTGAATGGTTAATGTTTGATTTTCTGAAGCCTAAGCCACTATGATAAGTGTTCAGTGTGTAAAGACCTCACTGCAATATAAAATGTATGTGTTCCCATCTCATTAGATAAAAACTTGTTTGCACACATAAGATTATTCGATTTTAATATGACTATGCAAAAAGGAACAATGCCACAGGTATTACTGGTGCATATGGATTCAGAGGTATCAATCCCAACAATCCCCATAATCTGGTTCTAACATTAACTCCAAACATTAGAGAAACTTATCTACTAGAATTTCCTACTAAACAGATCCCAAAAAATGGGGGAAATTGCCACTATATAAGAAGATATTCAATAAGGATTATACCTATTAAGGAAATACATCTAAAGAAATATTCAAAGGAGATATACATGTCCCCATTAAGTCTTTTGAAATATTCTTGGGGAGGGGGCAAATCTCGAGCACAGTTTCAGCTTGTGATTTGGTCTTATGGAGTCTAATTAAATGGTTTCCAGCAGTCACATATAAGGAAATGTCCCTGAGCAGGAGCTGGGGGGGAGGGGCTTCTCAGAGACTGAATCTGGTAGTATCTGCTAGTAAGCAAAAGTCCACAGTGAAGGGAGGTGAGGAAAAGGGGCCTCCGAGAGCAAATCAATAGCAGCAGAGTATCAGCTTTTTTTCAGGCTGAGAATCTGATATATAATACAGCTTTGGGAGCTGGTTGGCAGCTGACTGGGTGGGGGAGAATTTTCTGCTTCTTGAGGAGTTAAGAACTGAGGGTAAAAAGGGTTAAATGGAAGGAAATAACCGATGGGATGTGAGAGGTAAGAGAGTGAAGGGCTAGAACATAATTTGTAAGGTAGTAAGCAAAGGGCAGGAGGGGTTATATATGATAGGAGGAAGGACAATATACAACATAGACATCATATATATATTACAGATGATATTAGACAGACATTGAGATGGCCAACATATACATTCATGCACATACATAGACAGACACTGAGGATTGACCTATAGGTTACAGTTGAAAAGCTGACCCAGGTGAAATGGGATAGAATGCTTAAAAATATATATAAAGCCAGCAAGTCAGATGTAAAGGTTTTCCATTTTCTAGGCCAATTATGATTGGTGAGGGTAAACTTTACTGAAGAAAGGTTTCATGGGTTAGATTTTACACTGAGCATTATTAAAAACAATCATAATTTTTGGGGCCCGTGAGGTGAAGCTAGAGCTAAGGTGTCTCTGCCTTGCAAGTGCTAGCAAAGGAAGGATCGTGGTTCAATCCCCCGGCATCCCATATGGTCCCCCCAAGCCAGTGACAATTTCTGAGCATTTAGCCAGGAGTAACCCCTTAACGTCAAATGGTGTGCCCCCCAAAACCAAAACAATAAAAAATCATAATTTTTATGTCTAGAAAACTAAGTGATACGATAATGAGTACTGTAAGAGGAGTCTATACTGTGACATATTCTCCAGCAGGTCTTGAGTATCCAGCTTCCTTTCCTAAAAGCAATCTAAAATTATGAGCTTTCTGGTGTAATGGTAAACTACCTACAATTGAAAACAGATTACAATAACAAATTCAATGAATGAGCTCTGTAATAGGAGTTCATGCCATGCAGTTACACATTCCACATATTGCTATATGTGGACATAAACATTAGATTATATTAGCAGACATAATCAAGTAGAAAATGAGTAGATTAGAATTTTTATCATGACATTATCATAATGAACTCTGTCTTCTGAGTCTGACAGAGTATATAGCATTACGGTTTGGAACTGGAGTGACCAACCTATATCTCCAAGTACCGCTGTGGACAAAAAGATCAAGGAGTTATTATAAATATAGTAAAATTAAGACCTTAAAACTACTTTTAGCGAGCACTATCATAGGAGTCCATGACTTCCAAATACATTCTGTACCCATTTCTGTGTATAAAAGCTAAATTAGAACATTATAATAGACATCTATGTAGAACAGTTGATTGGACAACTGCTCAATCTAAACAGCTGTATGTGTTCTCAACAGGAGAGTTTAATGCATTGATATTTAAGGAAACTATTGACAGAAAGGGCTGTTGGGCTTTTATATTATGTAGGGTTGTTGTTACAATTGGGGGTTTGGTTTGTTTAATTGCTCTTTGAGTAGCTCATTTAGGATGGGTCTGGTTAGCACAAATATTGAGAGGTTTTATTTATTTATTTTTTTGATATGAGAATGTTATTTAATCTTCCCTCCCATGTAAAAGAGAGTTTTGCTGGGTAGTAGACTCTAGGTTGAAAGTTTCTTTCATCCAGTATTTTGAATATGCCATTCCACTCTTTTCTTGCCTGGATTGTTTGAAATGGAAGATCTGGTTTGATTTTTATGTTGTTTCCTTTATACTTGAGGTTTTTTTTTCTCCCTACTGCTTTAAAGAGTTGATCTCTTTCTTTACCAAACTTATTTTTTAAATACTAAACTGTTGTGTATAAACATTTCTGACCCTACCCTGATTGTACCCTACCCTAGGGTGTGGCCTGGCCGTCTGCCCCCACCCTAGGGTAGTACCTGATTCTGTTTCCACCATTGGGTGGTACCTGATTCTGGGTTATAAAAGCAAGGATCTGTGGAAAGCGGAGGTCTTTTTTCTCTTGCTGGCCTTCACCCAGGCCGTTTGAGGCTTCAACCTCTGCAAGGAATAAAGAGCTATTTTCTTCGGAAGTTTGACTATCTTTTGGATTTCTTCCCGCCGCATTCACCTCAGAACCGCTGGTTACTGGGTGGGAGACGCGTTCTCTGAGCTGGAGGGGAGAGACCTCGTTCTCCCTACCTACATCAGTCAACCTCTCCTGGGGACGGATTACTACACTAAACTATAATATTTTAAGTTTTAGGTAATTCTCACTTCCCAATTGGTATAGCTTACAAACTTTTTATAAAATCAAATTTATGATGAGTATTTTAAATGATAATCACCTCTAGAAAGTTTTGTGATTTAAGGAGCATATATAATAGTATATGACTTTTTTATCTTTTTTATTTTTAATATATAAAATCTTTATTTAAGCACCATGATTACAAGCATGATTGTAGTTGGGTTTCAGTTATAAACAGTACACCCCCTCTCTTCATCAGTGCAACATTCCCACCACCAATTCTCCCTGCTCCTTTCCAACCCTTTCCTGTATTTGAGACAAGCATTCTACTTCTCTTACTCATTAAGATTGTCATGATAGGGGCCGGAGCAGTGGCACAAGTGGTAAGGCATCTGCCTTGCCTGCACTAGCCTAGGATGACTGCAGTTTGATCCCCCCATGTCCCATATGGTCCCCCAAGCCAGAAGCTATTTCTGAGCTCCTGGCCAGGAGTAACACCTGAGCATCACCTGGTGTGGCCCCAACCCCCGACCAAAAAAAGATTGTCATGATAGTTGTTAATGTAGTTATTTTCCTAACTGCATTACTACTCTTTGTGGTGAGCTTCATATTGGAGCTGGACCTCCCAGCCCTTATCTCTATTGTCTCTGGGGATTATTACAATAATGTTCTTAATTTTTCTTAAAACCCATATATCAGTGAGACTATTCTATGTCTATCTCCCTCTGACTTATTTCACTCAGCATAATAGTGCATAAATAGTTCATAATAATTCATAAAAGAACTTTTTGTCCTTTTATGAAACACATTATAAATTACCTTTGAATATATTAAAGGTTTTCAGAATTAACAGGAGATGACAAATATGATTTAATGTGAATATGAGTAGATATTTACAATATGAAGGATAGGGAGATGGCTCAGATTATTGGGCACAGACTTTGTGGATCCATGGAGCTTAGGCTCCAGAACCATGGCTCTAGTATCACGCCTGAAGCAGCCTCAAAGGCTTGCTTATGCACCCCTCCCCTTACATGCACACACACACACACACACACACACACACACACACACACACACACACACACACACACATTTTTCTCAGTCCTGGGAGAAGTCCCATTCTCAGAAAAACAGGTAGAGCTTTCCACCCCTTACTACCCCACTCTCTGTAATCACAGATATTCAGACACCCCCATTTGCCTACCTCCACCCCTCCTTGATTTCCTCTGGATTGGGAGGGGAAAGGACCTGATTTTCTCTCCTGGTGCCCTGCCTGTGAACAGGATTCTCAAATGGCACCCCTTGACTTCCCTTGCAAAATAAGCTGTTCCTTCTTTATGACTGTTTCATCTTCACCTATAGCACCCCCCAAAAACACCCCATCTCCATAACTGCTTCCCTGCCTGACCTGAAGTTCCTCTAATTGTCAGACACCTCCACTCTAGGTTTTAGGGTTTTTTATTTTGCTTTGTTTTGGGGTCACACCATGAAATGCACAACGTTGGTTACTTCTGGCCTTGCAGTCACAAATTATTCCTGACAGTGCTTGGGGGACCATATGGGATGTGGGAGGTCAAACCCAGGTCAGCTGTGTGCAAGTCAAGCTCTCTCCCCACTGCAATATCTCTCTGGCTCCTAGACACCTCTACTTTTTCGATTTGAAAATTCTCCCTTACCAGTGATACCTATGTCCTGTAAGAACCCTCACATCAGTGGGGTCCAGGCAGAATAGGCAGCAAAGGTGCCATGGAAAGGTCTTGTGTAAGATGCAGAAGAGTGAAAAGTGGCCAGAGAAAGGCCATGTGGTACAGTGGTACCAGTAGGAGAAGGTCCTCTCCTGAGGGAACAGAACTTTGGATAGGAGTTGAGGAGCAGTATGGTAACTTAACTGTCTCTAAGAGTCCCCAGGTAGAAGGTTCCTCTGTGATTTCCCTGGGGTTCCAGCTCTGGGGCCTGAAGGGTGTAACCAGTTTCACAAAGAGCATCCTACACACCCTATACTTCCATACCCAATCTGCAGTGGAGTTATCCTTCAGGGTATATGCATACTGGGTACTGCAGTCACTTGATCTGACCTTTGGGCCACTTATCTCCCCCAGCTTCTCTCCTTGTTTGTCCAGTAGAGATAACAGCCTTGCCTAAGACTGCTTGCTGTGTATGGCTCATGGTAAAAGTGGAATATGCTGCCTGACCACTGCCTGTGGAGATGAGGGCTTATGCTCAAGGGCACAGTGGTGAGCTAGTGACAGATTGAGAAGAAAGTTTTAGAACCACAGTACTTTTACTGCAAACCCCTTCCTCCACTGAAATGTCAGGAGAATGGGACTCTACACATTCAGTATGTGCTACCTGTTTATCTGAGGCAGGCTGTGACTAACATAGCTCACGGAGTTGGAGCATGGACTTGGCCAGCACAAGGCTTCACTGATTTTTGGCACTATATGGTCCCTGAGCATTGCTAGTTGGGAGACCCCCAGCACTGGTAGGCCTGAGCACTGAACAGGCTGAGTTTCTCTTAAAGTAGCCCAAGAACTCCCCACCACCCTCCTCCCCCAGCAAAAAAATAAAAATTCAAAACAAAAAAGCCAGCTAAGCATTAGAATTGCTCTCTCAGAGAGCTAATGACCTCTGCAAAATCTAAAACTCTGTGAAGACCAAAATGCAAACAGAAACCCTCCTTCCCTGGCTGGGATCACTGATGATCTGTTTGCACCTAATGGGGCTCACTTCTGCTTGCCCACGTTCTATGGGGATGCACTCCTATTAAAACTGCTTGTTGATTAGTGCCTTTGAGTCACACTTGATGCCAGAACAGGTGTCAGTGGGGGGGTGGGTGGGTGTTGGCTAGACTTGGGGAGCAGAGTTGCCTGGTGCCTCTGACCAGTTTCCACTCTCCTGTTTTCTCAGCAGAGCACAGTGGAGGAAGACCCCAGAGCTATCACATATGAGCTGGAGATGACATTACTAAGCAAAAGGGTCTCAGCAGGTATTCTTCTCAAGTCTAGCTTTTGGGTTCAACTTTGTTGGGATATTCTATTTGTCCACAAAATGTCTAGATGTTGCAGAAATAGCTTAAAAGTGCTCAAATTTGTTGATCTCATGAAAAATCCTTGTGAAAATGTGTTTTATTTATACTTTTTGCCTCTTGAATTTAAAAAATAAAGCCATAGGGTCTTATCATGTCCATATTTTTGTTGAAATTATTTATCTCACTTTCACAACAACCTTCATCATTCTTCCCAGCAGTTCTCCAATGCATACATAAAAGGTGCTACAATTCTAGAAGTGGTGAATATTAGATGTTATTCCTTGCAAATCAGCATGTACTTATGACCTTCCTTTTCTATGTAGCTGTGTCATTTCACTCAGTAGTGTAAAAGGTTTCCTTCCTTGTTGGTGACAGTGAAGGTCACCTGGTTGTTTCCAGCCAAGCAACCAAATTTCCCCTGCCCTTAGTGATTTCTGCATTGAGTCTACTCTTGCCAAATAGTTGTCTCCTAGTTTGAAAATGTCAAAATGATATTGATGTCTAATTTGTAAGCTTTTCCATTTGAGATTTAATCTCATCAGCTTCTCCTTTCTAGTAATATCTAAGGGTTGTATTTCCACATATTTTTGAACATTATTTTGGTAACTGATTTCTTATTCACTTTCTCCAACATACCTTTTTTAAAGTTGAGTCACTGTGACATATAGTTATGAAATCAATAGTTGAATTTAAATCATAAAATGTTCCAACACCCATATCCTCACCAGAGTACACTTTCCACCACTATTGTCCCACGCTTCCCTTCTGCCATCCCCGGCCTGCCTATATGGCAGACACTTCTCTCTTTCTCTATCTCTCTTTTTCCTTTAAGGCACTGTGGTTTGTAATGCTATTATCAATATCATCCATATAACTTCACCTCCTTACAGCACCTTCACTCATATGCAAGATATAAAAACAAACTTAGTATGAGAATAATGAGAATAATATTTAAAGACAATAGAAACGAGGGTTAGGACTCGTCTACAGTAGGAAACTCACCATCTATCTCTGCAGATTCCAGGGCTTATAAGTATCTTGATTTGGGGGTCACACACTAATATTTGGAGACTGCTTCCTTCATCCAAGGATCTTGGAGTGGGGGAGGGGAGGTATAGTATTAGGGATCAAGCCTGTGGTCACAGCCTGTGTTTCAGGCCTGTACAGAGCCATCTCTCAACCTTACCTAACCACTTTTTAAATTTTTTAAATCCAGTTAAGTGAAAAATACCAGTATGGGAATTTTCTTTCATTTCCCTCCTAAGAAAATGCAAATGCAAATGCAAATAATAATAATAATAATAATAATAATAATAATAATAATGAGGAGGAGGAGGAGGAGAAGGAGGAAAACTGGATGAAAGTAAACTGAGCCTTCTTCTTTGTAGTACATTTGAAGATGCTAAAGAATACAGAGGAGAAGCCCCATATCCTTGAAAACCATGTGGTTGACCTGTGTCAGTTCTCCACGCTGGGTGGTGTGTACCATTTGGACATTCTGGAACTTCCACCACAGTATAAACCAGTGAAGGGCTGGGTGATCGTTCGGGTAAGTGGGCCCTTACATCACATAACTTCCCAGTGCCCAATTTTCTCTCTCTTGCTCTTCCTCTCAAGTAATGCTGCCCTAGCAAGAAAGCTGAGCAGACATGAATTTGTCATACTAAAGGAACAGAACCTAAACACCAGGCAGTTTCCATTTGGAACACACATCACCTTGAACTTGAAGCATGTGATGCTCAATCAAGGTTGGGCCATTATGACTTTACTAATGAGACATCATGCATTAATGGTATTCTCTGTGCCTGTTTCCAGCTTTGGCAGACCACCTCTACCCCAAACTCTGTTGCTTGAAGGTAGAAGATGAGTGAGGTCCTGTAGGGACTCCAGACCTCTGTTATTACCTTTGTACTCTGGTTCTTTATTTCATGATTAAAAAAATTGTTGTGATTTTTTGTTAACAAAATGAAACAGGATCCATGGGGCCAGAGAGATAGCATAGAGGTAGGGTGTTTGTCTTGCATGCAGAAGAACCATGGTTCGAATCCCGGTGTCCCATATGATCCCCTGAGCCTGCCAGGAGCGATTTCTGAGAGTAGAGCCAGTAGTAATCCCTGAGCGCCGCTGGGTGTGACCCCCCCCAAAAAAAAACAAGAAAGAAAGAAAAAAACATGTATTGAGAGAAGAAAAAAATGGAAAAAGAGAAGTGTATTAGCCATTGATGCAGGCCAGGGTTGAAGGTGGAGGACAGGAGGAGGAAAGTTTGGGACATTGGTGGTAGGAAATTAACTCTATTAAAGGGATGGGTGCTGGAAAATTGTGTCATTGTATGACTGAATCTCAACTATCAACAACTTTGTAACTTTGTATCTCGTGGTGATTCAATAAACGTTTGTTTTAAAGGAGAGTAACTTTATAGGGATAATATTTACATAGCAAACTAGTCAGTTTCTAACTTGGTGCTACTTTTGATTATTTTTAAAAGATACTCAAGGAAGGATTGCAGAAATACATCTACCCTCCAGAAACTACAGACGAGGCTGAAATGGAAAGCTCATTCCCGCCCATTGAGGTCACTCTGGAGGTTCACAGGAATGTGATGTTTTTTGAGAGTCCCATGGTTGCAAGGTGGGATGCCAAAGGTACATGTCTTTACTTCCTTTGCTTGCCATAGACATAAACAAAGGACACGGACTTAAGATTTTATTAGGTTTTGTAATTTCCTTCCTGAAAAAATTATTTTACAGTGATAACATTATAAGTTTAAGAAAAAGAAGAGAAAATAATAGAATACTATAGCAAATGAAAAACATGTACGTTCCATAAAATAATTCTGATTGTCGTGATTAAAGCTTGATTCTGGGACCATAGGGGTAGCACAGTGGGTAGGACATTTGCCATGATGTAACAGGTAAGAGTTTGATCCCTGGGACTGCATATGATCTCCCAAGTCCTGGCATAGTAATCTCTGAGCATAGAGACAGGAGTGAGTCCCTAGCACCTTTGAGTATAGTCCTAACTTTCTATACCCCCCCCAATACTGGAAAACTTGATTGTCATTGATAAGTTGCAAATTGTACTACAAATAAGCATGTTAGTGAGAAACAGGCTGTGGGCAGCCTGAAGAGGAGGCCACACTCTGGGCCACCTGGCTTCAGGACACTGAGCATGGAGCCAGCTCTGGGAAGGGCCTGTTCAGTGCCCTCGATGGGCAGCAAGAACCAAGGTATCAGTAGCAATCATAGACAAATACAAGCTGGAGATCCTCAAGCCTTCCTGGTGTTTCATTTGGATCAGCCTGACCAAGCCCTGAAAGGTCTGGGTTTGTGACTTATTATGCACAAGAGAGTCTTCCTGAACAGCTCACATTGTTTTGCACATGTGTGATTCTCCTTTATCTGTTGTGGTGGTGTCTGTGCAACTGGAGTTGTGTTGGGGACAGTTAGGGGTCTTTGTCTGGGTGGAACTAGGAGCAGGAAAGGACACATAAACCATTCTGAATCTTTTGTTTTCACCCAGTGGTGCTCAGGGGTTACTCCTGCTCTACACTCAGAAATCATTCCCATTGGGCTCAGATAATCATGTGGGGTTTTGAGGATTGAATCTATATTGACTTCATGCAAAGCAAACATCCCACCACCCACTATACTATGGTTCTCACACCAACACAAGATATTTTGATGGGATATACTTCCTCCATTCAGGCTATCTCAGTTTTCCTGTCCTTTAGAGGCAATGACATGAAGTACTGAGCAGCAAACCTATTCACTGTAAGTGAGTGTTAGGGAGGGCAGCGCCAACTTGAGATTCAGGAAAACAAGTGGTGTGGGGTAAGCACATCGTAGCCCGGCCAGCAAGACATAAATCTCCTAGACCCACCCTTCTTCAGAATCAAAGATCTCACAGTGTGCCTCTGTGATTTGTAGTCAAGTTTTCACTGAAGCAATTCTGGCCCACCCTCCTCCTTCCAGTGAGATGTGGCTGAGGACAAAGTCAACATGAACTCCATGTTTTATCCCAAATTTCTGAACCCCACTCAAAGTTGGGATCTGTTTCCCTCAGGCACAAGGAACTCCCAGACATTTTGGTTTCCAGAGCTTCCCTTCTAAATGGAAAATCCAGCAGATACTTTCTCTCTCTTATTGTTGTGTGTGTTTTATTTTAAATACATTTATAAAATAAATAATTTAAATAAAATTTTATTTTAAATGAAGTTAAATGCTGGAAGACTAACGGCATCAGTCAAGTCTCATATAATTCAGAAGAAAGACTTGTGACATTCCACATAGATACCCTCAGTCCTATTACCCTGATTCAAGACACACATATCAACATGCCTTTTCAGTCCTGGGAACTTGTACCTCTTGAAGTGAACCAAGTGCTTCTCACAGTGACTACCGTGTTTACCAAGATTCAAATCCACATTAAGGTATGTTACACCGACTCCTTCCATCAAAGATGGAAGCCTCTTTGGGACATTACAGAGAGAATAGACAGTCCATCATTGGTGCTTTATATCTTGAAATGTCCCGTTAATATATCCAAATTGTACCTTGAGGTCTCAGTCTACGCAAAATGTTATTTGACAATAGCATTGAGGAAAGGAGGCTCCATTTTGTTCACTGAAGTTGTCAGAACCAGACCAATGAGTGATACTATGAGCCTGTGTTTGGGGATTGATTGTCCGTGTTTATGGTCCACATTTCAAGAAAGTCCTGGTCTTTGAGGTCCCAGACTTCATACAGATATGCTGCTTTCTGAGTGACGTCATTGCACCTCAGCCAGAAGTTCTACCCCAAACTACTGAGACAAAAAGTAAATTCGGAAGCTGAGGAGTAGAAGTAAATGTGACTAAAGATTTTTTTTTACTGGGGAGAGGTTTCAGCATGCAAGAATGTTCTCAAACTGATTTATGGTGATATTTCTAGCACTTGGTAAAAATGCCAAAAAAAATCAATAGGTAGTTTCCTTGAAATGAGTAATTATATGTGTTAAAGAGACCTCATTTACAATCTATTTAAAGGCTGGAGAGATAGAATAGGGGTTGGGTACTTTGCCTTGTATGCTGCTGGCCCCAGTTCTATCCCCTGGTAGAGCAATTGTCTCTTGACACCACTGGGAATGATCCCTCACTCAAGCCAGAAATAGACCCTGAGTATAGTCAGACATAGGCCCCAAACATTAAATAACAAAAGAGCCTGAAATTCCTTGTGAATGTGGTAATATCACTAAACTTCATATTTTGCTTTTAAAACCACATAAGAGATGTGAAATCTACTTATACCTTCCAGCTGCCATTTGTAATCCTTTAAACTGGACAATAATGTTATATTTTAAGTTTAAACTTAGTGATATATATATATATTTTTTGGTTTTTGGGTCACACCCGGCAGTACTCAGGGGTCACTCCTGGCTCCATGCTCAGAAATTGCTCTTGGCAGGCACGGGGGACCATATGGGGCACCGGGATTCGAACCGATGACCTTTTGCATGAAAGGCAAATGTCTTACCTCCATGCTATCTCCCGGGCCCCAACTTAGTAATATTTTACACACTAACATTTAATTATCTAAGTGTGATTCTTAAACATTGTCACCTGACTTCTCACCAAAAACTATTGGTAATTCACTTGAACATAGGCAGAAAGCATTCCAAGTTCTTAAACTGAAATGGTCCAGGGAGAGGCTTTATTTAGTCTATTCCTTTGGTTGAAATCCTGAGGAGGAAACTGCCATTTTCAGATCAGGCCAAACACACGGGCCTCCCCTGAATGATAATGAACTTCTCTGACTCACAGAAAACCTTCTTTATGAAAACTAGGACAATCTCTGCCTATTAGCTTCAATTGAGCTGCATAACAACGAGAAATTCACTTTTCTGGAAGGAAAATGGATGTCGATTACTTCTTTCATCTTGGCCTTAAAAACAGCTGGGTTGAACATTTTTCCTACTGCACAATCTCATTTCTATGTTGTTATAAACTATAAGGTAAGAATGATTCCACATTGAATGGACTATACCTATATTGCATTGGTAAGCATCAGATTTTGTGTACAGCTTAATCTGTCAGGTCTTTCCCGTATATGAGTAGGGAAGAAGGGATAAATGGGATGCAAGATCAAAAATCCAGGGTCTCTCCAGTTTAATCATCTTCTCTAAGAGTGCAAGCCTGGGCTAGCAACTTCCCAGTACCAAGCCTCTCAGCAGCCCCAAGCAGCAAGGATTATATTTCATTTCCCCAGGGTCAGTCATTTGTAAGATTTCTTAAAAGAGATGACTCAGCACTTTCCCAACATGTAAGTCAGGTGATGTTAGAAGTATAGAGAAACCACTTCCACCTGTCTTGATGAACTCCCATCAGCTGCAGGTGGCTCATTGGACTTCAGTTAAACAACTCCTTCTTTGAGACTGGAGACTGTTTCATAGTCAACTGATGATTTTAGCATATTCCTCGAATAGAATGAGACTCAAAGACATTTATGTTAGATGAATGAACATGAAGTGGCTTCTAACTTCAAGAGACATTTTGAGCAGAAGAGTCAGGAGGTCAGAAACATGTTCTTAAGACTATAGGAAATGACAATGTTCTATAAAATAACAATTTTCTAAAGGTAGAAAGAAGATCAAACAACATTTGAAAAATCATGCTGCTGAGTATATTATATGTGAATGAGGGGCCTGGGATTAAATAAAAGTGCTATAATGATATGTAGAGTTCTCAAAATGTTTAAGTGCTGCGCAAATGCTGTGTGTAGGCTTCTGCTCATCTTCTAGAACTCTCAGCTCCCAGGTGTTTCCATGGTACCTTTCCACACATTGTTTCTGCTTCTCGGAACTTGTCAGTGAATAAGCACTTCCTGTCCTATTGGAGCTTTCTTTCTCATTGGGGAATGCTGAGGAACACAAAGGGCGATGTATTTGGGGGGAATGGAGGAGATTTAGGAACTAAGACCTTACAGATCTGAGCCTTTGAAGATAGAGAAATAGTAGTCAGGACACTAGAAACCAGAGTGAAGGGGGAGAGAAATCAGACAAGGGGCTTCAGTGTGAGGTGGGCAGATCTCAAGTTCGAGAAGAGAAATCTGGAGCTCTGACATGTGGGTGCCAATAGCCTGAAAGAGGCCTGTAAAGGGGACTTCGGAGGAAGGCTAGTGGGGTTTGTTTTGGTTTGTAGGCCATACTGGGTAGTACTCAGGGCTTACTTCTGGCTTTGTGTTCAGGGACTTGTGGGGTTCTGTGGACCATAATGAGTGCTGAGGATCAAACCATGATTGGCCACATCAAGACACACACTTTACCCCCTATGCTGTCTCTCTGGCCCATTGCAGACTCCTATGGTAGAAATGAAGGCTTATCGACAAATGGCCCTACTAAGTTCTGCCTTCGCATTTGGTTGGAGCAGATGGAATATACACTGTGATTCTAGAAAAGTTGTATTTAAGGTATCGTATGCAAAATTCCCAAAAGCTACTTGAGCTACGCCCAACGGTAAGGGACTCAGAAGCAAATTGAACATCTATCACGGTTTTTCCTCTTAGAAAAGGGGAAAATAGCATTCCAAATGAAGTTTTAAGACCTCATATATTAGGATGGTTTTACCGCCATTATCATGCATTCCTGTCCTGAGCATAGAGGCAGTCTCCATCCTTTGAGTATAGGGCCAGAGATGACTTATCACATATTCAGAGCTCATTGAGTGTTTTAGCCTGAACAAATCATTTTCTTTTCAATTCAAAATTATAGTATCATAGTACCCCTGCTCCCTACGAGTGAGGGATTATCTTCTTGCTTTTATATATATCCCCAATACCTAGAACAGGACTTTCCTTCAGATAAATCAAACCCATCTGCCTAAACTCCATCAATTCATGGGACACAAAGTATGTGAGAAGTAGAGATGGGCTCAGGACTCTGATGTTATGTTGCAACACAGGCATGCTTTTTTCAATCTGCATCCCATCACAGTGTTGCAGGGTGCCTGTAATGTGGTGGGGGTATCACATGGGTTTCCAGCTGCTGGCTCTGAGTGAGTGGATCCTTCTTCTTTTTAGGTCAGTGAGCACCTCACTAAAGAGGAACTGGTTCAGGATCTCGACTGGATAATTTTAATGTTCACAGGGGACAGAGCACAAAGGCTCAACATCAGTGAATACAGCGAGGAGTTCTCGGAAAGCCCTCTGGAAGAGTCAGAATTTCACTCTACCTTATATCACATGGTCAAGGACTTCGCTTCCCTGGAAGCCCTGGAGGGCATCAGGAAGACCAGCTACTCTTTCATTGACACTGTCTGCCACATGCTTCTCGCCACACGCCTACTCTCTTATTCTTAGCCCCCTGCTGCCAGCCTCGCTCTGTTTGAGGGGTCAAACGATTCAGACGAAAATGATTAAAAATGATTTGACCAGTGTTTTCATACTATTTTTATTTCCATAAAAACTTAAAAACAATAATACCTCTCCCAAAGAGCTCACAGACAGGCCTTTTCCATGGTGGTAAGCTGGGAGGTGACATACCAGACGGACACACTGCTCTCACACCGGGGGTGGTCTGTGGTGCTGGAGGATGGTAAATGGCCACAGAAGGTGTTCCAGAGACATCCAGGAGTCCCCATCCTGCGTGGGAGCAGCATCCACAGACTTCTGGAAGAACCGGCCAGTCAGGAAGCTTATCAGAGCAGCAAACAGGACCACGAAGGCCACAGAGAGCCAGGGAGACTTGGCATTGCAGATGGAAGTCTTGATCTGGGCTGCCCATGAGGTGAGCCTGTCTGGGCTGGAGACAAGGGCAAGTCCCAGGCATCAGCCCCTAGGCATCACCACTGGCAGCCCTTCCTGGGTCTCTGCTCTTCTCCGCCCTGAACATGCTCCCTAGCATGACTCTGCCAGCTTGGTTTGGGTTATCGGCTGCCCCCCACCCTTTTTTAGAACTCAAGAAATCTCTTATGAGACTGTGAGGAGTCCCATAACTCCTAACAAAGGAATATTTTTGTGCTTTCAATAGGCTACAGCTGCTAATCTGTGTAACAAAACAATGCTAGAAACTGCCATAGAAGCTGTTTTTTAAGCTGATTTGCTTAGCACAACATCAGTGCTGTGTTCACAAAGCCACATCCAAGTGTAAGCCACTGGGGTGCATGCCAGTGACACTTTTTTTAATCATTACAATAAAAAATTGACAGATATGAGGGACAGGGGGGTGTCTCTGGATCACTCCTGCAATTCTCAGACGCAGCAATGCAGGGCCACTTGACTCAGACCTGCACCTAAGGCCCCCCATACTGGTGCATACTCTAGCCCCTGAGCTGTGTCCCCCTACTCAGTGCCATGGAAAATCCAGGCTCTCATCAGCCCTGTTATGCAGGTGAGGCCCTGTTTCAGACCTTTAAAGTGGATGCATTTGTCCAGGTCACCCAGAAAAATACCTAGCAGGTACTGGAACTTGGGGACTTGGATGTACTGCCTATGATGGAGGTTGAGGAAGTTGGTTATTCACCTCACAGGTAGCTGACAGGTGTTCTGGGAGCTGGAGGTAGAGGTTAGGGGACCCACTGCTTCCCACCTCAACTTTCCCCACACACAGACATCATCTAGAATAATGAGACAACTCACATGGCCCACACGTCCCATCTGGGTGGATTTTTCTTCTCACAAACACTCAACCTCCTGGCTCCTTCTGCAGACTCCTCTCCAGGTGGGTCTAAGTCCTCTTTTGTTCTATAAAAAGGTATTTCCTGTTTGTGACTAAAACTAAGGATTATCCATTTTTCTAAAATAGTGCTAAATTGTAATATACCTCTAAAAAGGTGGGCAAATGTCTTAGAAGTCCAGTCACCAAACTTTACATTTGAACCATATATTGGAACATATATCTACCAAATGTATGTGTGAAAGGAACATAGGTGATGACATATCCTCAGCAGATGGGTATCTGCCCCCTTTCTTGGAAGTAGCCTGGATTCCTGCACTAGAGAAGTTCACTTGATTAAATTCTCTCATGCTAGGGGACAGTGATGCTGCTGTCTCTCCCATGCCATCCTTCCATAATGGGATAATGGATGGGCACAGCATGCATGCCACCACTGTCCCTTTTGACTTCAGTGGCCCTCCTCTCTTTCCCTCCATCCTCAGGAACCAGCTGCCAGATCTGCCCATCTCCTGGGTGAGTTTCTAAAGGAAAGTGCTGGAACCTTGCAGTGAGGTTTCCTGCTCTGTTTGGGTGACCCTATTCACAAGTAATGTGCTTGATGGCCCATCAACCAGGAATGAATCCCTCCAGGAATAAGCTCCACCTGGTCCCCACTGATGCCCACCCAACCCCACCTACTTGAGTTCACCCTTTTCTTCTTCATCATCAGCCCAGGAGTAGGTGCTAACGAATCGCTGTAAAGAGGGGCGGTGCTCATTCTGCTTCGAGCCCAAAACGCGCCTAAATAAAGATCACAGCAGTCACTTGTCATATCACATTACACACACTCCTGGCCTGTATAGCAAGCCTTCAACTGAGATCTACACAAAAAGTATAACATTCTAAATGCACCTTGAATTCTGATTTTTGTCCTTGCCCATTCATAGTTAGCACTTACTTCATCTAGAAAAAAAAACAAAAACAAAAACAAAAAAACAAAAAAAAAAAACACTCTCCTGATCATGTACAGATCAAACCTGACTACTGCTATCTCCAAAACTTGTATTTACATTCGTCTGGTTGGAACACAGTAAAGGTTCCCTGAGAGTGATAGGGAAATGGACTCACCAGCTGCTTGGCCTTCTGTTGAATCGCTCACTGTTCTCCATGCCAGCCACCTTTGGGTTAAGGAAATGTTAGAATAAAGCTGGAGTGTGTGATGTTCTTATCTCAAAATTAACTTGCTTTTGGCTAAAAACACTCAAGAATTTGCTTACCATCCCCGTGCTGCCGATGTTTCTGGGCAAAGTGGCAATGGTCACTCTCCGGAGAGAAGAAGGCTATCCGAGAGGGCAGAGAGAGACTCTGAGAAAAGTTCCCACTGTCCATCTGTCTGCTGCATTCACTGTCCTTGCACACAGATGCCTAGGCATGGCACCACAGCTGACTTAAACAGGAAACTGGCTTTATCCTCTGGGGAAGCCTACAGAGTCATGATCAGTGTACTCAAGGACCACTCCTGGTGAATTCAGTGTAGTGGTACAAAATGATGGTTCCATGGTCAGGTCCTGATAGTGCTCAGGAACCACATAGTGCTAGGGAGCCTGTGCACTCCAGTCCTGTGCTGCATCCACAGCACTCCCCCCAGTATAAATATACTTTTGGGTGTCACACTCATCAGTGCTTAGGGGTTACTCCTGGCTCTGTACTTAGGAATCACTCCTGGCGGTCATGGTAGAACATATGGGATGCTGGAGATCAAACCCTGATCAGTTGCATGTATTTATTATTGCTCTGGCTTCAGTATACATTTTTAAAAGACCTCAGTCATTATGGCTAGAAATAGTCGACAAATTCAGTTTACTTTCCCCAGCATGTGATAAGTATAATGTGTGCCAATCAAATAAGGAATATAAGGTTTCAACTTTAGGTTTGACTAATAGCAGCACAGACTAATCATCTTCTAATACTGAATAACTGTAGGTGTCTACTTTGATTATAAACTCCATGTTTATGATTTCATATTGATTTTGTTCACGATATTAAAAAGGAAAGAAAATGTTTTCATTGTTAGTGCAGACAAGTCAATTTGTCATTTCTATTTTGCCATTAACTCAGACTTAGATTTTTTTTCTCCCAGCACAAGAAGTGATGACTATTTATATTTACACTTTCTCCTGCCATGATTTTATTGTGGGAGGACACACCTGGTAATGATCAAGGATTAGTCCTGATGAGGCTGGGATGGATGAAGGGATGTAAGGAGGATGAAGGGACCATATTGGGGGCTGGAGAGATCAAACCTGGCTTGGCTACATTTAAGGCAAGTGCCCTACTTACTGTACTATTGCTCTGTGCCCCATCACTTACTACTTTGTGTGTGTGTGTGTGTGTGTGTGTGTGTGTGTGTGTGTGTGTATGTGTATGTGGTTTTTGGGTCACACCCAGCAGCACTGAAGGGTTACTCCTGGCTCTACTAGGCTCAGAAATTGCTCCTGGCAGGTTCGGGGAATCATATGGATGCCGGGATTTGAATCACCATATGTCTTAGATTGGCTGTGTGCAAGGCAAATGCCCTACCACTGTTCTTTCTTTCTGGTCCCAGCCCCCACTTACTACATTTAGTACATGCCAGTATTTACTTAATCCCTGGCATATCCAGGAACAATTAGTAAGCACCAAATTCAGGATTTACCCCATGCACAGAGCTCTGGAGTAGCCTTTGAACACCACTGATATGATCCTTAGAGCAAAACATTTAAGAATGTTTGTGATTTTTGTTTGTTTTGGTACCACACTTAGGAGCTACTTACTCTAGCTCTGTGCACAAGGGTCAATCCTGAGGTTGCTTGAGGGATCCATTTGGTTCCAAGAATCACATCCAGGGTTTCCACAGAAAACCATACATTCCAGCCCTTTGATTCATTTCCCTGGCCTGGCATAAGGTTTTAAGGAATAGATGTGTTTATATAGCCACCTTACAAATTGTACTAGGAAGTATCATCTAATATGGCTAGTTTTTTGTTTAAAGAAGTTTAATTTCAGGAAATAAGAATACCGTTAAGTGTACAAAATGGTTGTGTGAGAATCTTTTCTTTTTAAAACCATCAAATCTAATTTAATTTTATTCTTAGATTGAGCATTAAAAATAACATATTGGGGAAGGGGCTGAAATTTTATAACAGATAGAGTGCTTGCCTTGTACGTGACTGACCTGGATGTTATCCTTGGCATCTAATATGACTCCCCTAGTCCCACCAGGAGTGATCTCTAAGCACAAATCTAAGAGTAACCCTTGAGCACTGCCTAGTATGGCCTCAAAACTAAAAATAATAATAAGTAACATACTGGACTAGGATTAGCATGTACTCTACATTCATTCAACCTGGGTTTGCTGCCCAGAATTGAATGACCTCCTGAATTGACCAAGTGTAAACTTGGAGGCCTTTGAGCCACACTAAACTGGCCCGGAGGTTCCTAGCACCACAGGAATGGAGCAGCACCTTATTCTGAGGCCTAAGAATTGAACTCTCTGTCTGGTAGTCTAAATATCATTAGGAATAGCTATCAGAGCGCTGAGCACCACCTGAGATAA
>PVKC010011434.1:0-24678 GCA_004027635.1 Crocidura indochinensis
GGCTCCATGCTCAGAAATTGCTCCTGGCAGGCACAGGGGACCATATGGGGCACCGGGATTCGAACCAATGACCTTTTGCATGAAAGACAAACGCCTTACCTCCATGCTATCTCCCGGGCCCCTGATGTATAATCTTTAAGAAAAGAGGAAAGGGGTGAATCAAGAGGAAAAGGAATATATGTTTGGCAGAAAAGAAAAGACAGACAAATCTGATATTGACAAAAGAGTCTGTTCGTTGCTTTGTGAAGACCACTTTTACTTACAAATGAATAGTTATGTCTATGATGTACACCATTTGTTACCATAGTACTTTGTATATGATTCATTCTTGCAGTTATAAGAACTGGATTGAAATTGGTTCAGCTTTTCCTCTCTTAATAGTCTTGCCAGCAGGTCCTATCTTATTACAAAGATCTCACAATAATTTTGAGAATAAAGATTATTATTTTTTAAATTAAGCCTCTTTTAAGTTGAAATTTTTGTATGTCTATTGACATTCAGCTGAGTAGTTATTAATAAAATGAGGTAGCTTTGAATAATATATATTTGGGAAGGTGGGGTATCTGGAAGCATTGCCTGATGATGGTTTTTGTTTGTTTTTCTTTTGGGGCCACACCCATGAGCACATAGGGATTACTCCTGGCTTTGTGCTCAGAAATCGTTCCTGGCAAGCATGGGGACCATATGGGATACTGGGAATTGAACCTGGGTCTGTCCCAGGTTGGCTGTGTGCAAGGCAAATGCCTTACCACTGTGCTATCATTCTGGCCCTCTTATAATGGTTTTTGAAAGAATTAAACCTATTGTTTGCTTCACAATAGCTACATTTGTAGTTTACCTTTTCTTTACTTTTGTCTTTCTTAGTATTTGAATTTTTATGATTTTGATATCTTGACCTTTTTTCTATATTTTAAAAGTGATTTCAGTGCATCTCTTTGTTATGACATATATCCTTTTAATGCTGTATCAATTCATGCAGAAAATTATTTCCTAGTATTCTTCAATTTCCCTTCTCTTGACCTTTGTACCTTTATGATATAATTGTCATACATTTTGTTGCATTTTTTAGAAACACCATGTACACTGTCATAATTTTTCTTTAAATGATCAGTTATCTTAGCAATTTAAAAATAAAAACTATATTGATTTTTATATTTAACATTTTCTATGCTCTATTTTCCTTTGTGTTGATACATTTGAAAAAATGGGCCATACCCAGCATTACTTGGGGCTTATTCCTAACTCTGCTCAGAGATTACTTTGGCCCTTTGCCTAAAGAATTTTCCTTACACAAGATTTCCAGTGATTAATTCTTTCAACTTTGCATATTCTAAAATATGCTTGAATTTTATCTTCAAGAAATGCTTTTGCTGGCTATAGAGCTCTAAGCTGGTAATAATACGTTTTTGCACTTTAATGATTTACCCTGCTTTCATAACTAATTCAAGTTTCTAATGAGAAATATTTTTTTTAATCTTTAACTCCAACCTTATATTTCTTTTTTCTTTCTTTCTTTTTTTTTTTTTATATCACCCATGGTCTCATTGAACTCTCAGCATTTTTTTCTGAGTAAAGAACATTATTGGGTTTTACCTAGAAGGTACACCACTAGGTTTTCACTGTTCCTCCATTTTAGTCTAGAATTTTTCTAAGCTATACATTACATCAGAGAATCCCACCCTTTATCACACCCTATTTCTAACAAGTCACTCTAAATTCTCCTAAATTTTTTTTAAATAAAACTAATAGAAATTCTTCTAATTATACTCAATTCTATTACTGTACCCATCAGTTATTCCAGTAACCTGTCTTCTGTACATGAGTACTCTCCACTTAAAGGAATTCTGAATTAGAATATTTATATTAATTTGTTTCTGTTTTTTATTTTTCAGTACCACTGTTCTACATTTCCTGCTATTCAATGTTTGAAAAACCATTTCTCTCATTTTTTTCTTCTTCAGTTTATTTAAAGCAGAAGGATGAATTTCTTTGTGGATATAGAAATTCTGAAATAGTCAATCAGAAAAAAAATCTAATATTTAAAAAAATAACCTCTTATCTCAAGCCTTCTCTTATAAAAATTAGGTTTATATTTTTAAATTGACTTCATTAAAATTATTTTATATAAAATTATTTGTGCTTTGACACTATCCCCATTTTTTTTATTACAGAAAACATTAAAACTGGAATTTTAAGCCATTGCATATCAATGATGGATCAGAAATTGCAGAATGCAGTTCTGAATAAAAGCCTTCAAAAGAATTTGCATCGGGTAACAGAGGAAGAAAAATGGATAGACCACCATAAAACTCTGTTTTAGAAAAATCATATTGGATGTGATTAGAAGATATAACTGGAGAAATTTACCTGGCTGTTAATTTACTTTAAGAGAACAAAGTAACGCTTTGGTTTTCATATATTTGAGATTTATTTTAGTAATTTGTTGTTTGCTTAAAATCTTAAAATGTTCACAAGTGAAGAGAAACAGAACAAGAGCTGAAACCTGTGTGTTGGTCAAGATGACTTCTGAAGAAATGGCAACTTCTGTTCTCATACCTGTGACTCAGAGAAAAGTGGTATCTTCTCAGACTGCAGTAGATGAAAGTAGTGAAAAAGATTCAGACATTAATGTTCCAAAGCCATGCACTATCAGGCAGAGCAGAGCAACTTCTCATAACATCTTACAATTAAATAAGTTTAAAGAAGAGACTTCTGGAAGCAACTTACCCCAAATTCTTTCACTGGCAAGAGAGAAAATAATAAGTGATGAGAACAGTAATGAAAACTGCTGGGATCAAAGCATGCCAGATTCTGTGAAAAACTTTAATATTAACTGCAACAATATCTTGAAAAACCATCAATGTGGCCTTCCTCAGAGCCAGTTTTATGAAACATGTGATTCTATTGCAGAGGAAGACCTGTGTGTAAAAACTGGAATTCCTTCTTCCCCGAAAAGAAAGGTGTTCCCTGGAATTCCACTGGAAATTGATGGCCCTCCACTGGACATTAGTCCCATGGGAAATCAGTCAACAATCATAAAGTCTGAAAGGACATGCACTGGTAGTGACAGGGCTGTATTTCACTTTCAATATGAAATTGACAGAAGAATGTCAGACTCTTTCTGTGCACTTTCAGATAACCTGATTCTGGATGATTGTGGAAACTGTGTACCGATGCCTGGTGTTATGGGGGAACAAAATAATAAGCCCACTGCATATACTTGTGATCTGATGGGACTGGCAGATAACTGTGACAATAAGAATGAGCAGCTGCAATGTGACTGTTGTGACACCGCAACTGACAAACATTTGTGCTATGAAGGTTCCTGTGGGAAGGCCCAAGTAATATGTTCAAATGACAGTTTTTGCAGGCAGGACTTCCCTGATGTCCTACCTGTCAAAACCTTAATAAGCCGTTTTGAGGACTTCTCTGATCATTGTGAAGATGTAGAGGAGGACTTCTTTAAAAGCAAAAAGGAGCGATCCACTTTGTTAGTGAGGAGATTTTGTAAAAATGACAGAGAAGTTAAGAAATCTGTATATACAGGCACCAGGGCAATTGTGAGAACTCTACCTTCTGGTCACATTGGGCTGGAAGCTTGGAATTACATCAACCAGAAGAAAAAGGGCATCTCATTGCCTCGTGGCAGAATAAAGGAACTTCTGTCAACAATGGTGATTAGAGAAGATGGGAGCCAAAG
Organism: Crocidura indochinensis; assembly: GCA_004027635.1. Classification (NCBI taxonomy): domain Eukaryota; kingdom Metazoa; phylum Chordata; class Mammalia; order Eulipotyphla; family Soricidae; genus Crocidura; species Crocidura indochinensis. The sequence continues at coordinate 3,701 of PVKC010011434.1, forward strand.
TCCATCAGAAACCCAGTGGTATCTGGTAAGGTTTAAAGTTTCTTTTGATGACTTCTTTAAAATCAAAATTCCCATTCCAAAATTTATGAAAAATTTTATGTTCTGTCAATTTAAGATTCTTGAGGGAATCTTTGTAGATATTTGCAACTAGTAAATCTAACAGATATTCAAACTCAACTAAGCAAAGTTGAGTTAATTTACAATGACACAAATAACAAAGTATATATGGTACCAGGAATAGAGAAGTTAGGATAGTTGCCTGAATGCTAAAGATGAGGTTATAATAGAAGAACTTTCTGGTAGTAGGAAAAATCAAAGTATGTAAATCTAGTTTCCTTCTTTTCTTTCAGCCAGACTTTCAGTTTTCAAAAATTTTTGTGGGTCTTCTGGATTGTTTTTAACAATTTAATGATGCTTATAGACCCCAAAGGAAGTATTTATTTATTTATCTAGGGGGTCCTCCCACGAGATGCACTTCTAGCAATACTCAACCAATCTGGCCAACAGTTCACTGTCAGGGACAAAGAATGCAGTGTTTCTGAGGTCCTGGAGTACCAGCGACCATTTGGACCACCCCAGAAAAATTCAGTAGTCTCCAAGACAACACCAAGAAATTCCATGGAAGCTTCATGATGACAGGAAATAAACATTGATCAGGGACATGTTTCCAAGCCACTTAGGAAAGGTCTAATCTCTTAGTCCCTAAATTACCTTATACCTATGGTAATAATGCTGTTATGAGGCATTAAATTAAATATCTCCCAAAATCATGCTTAGTTCTTGGCATGAAATGTCACTTTTCTCATCCTGGCATTTCCTTGATGCTTTTTAGCATTAGTATTAGCATTCTACTTTTTCATGGCTTCTCATGCTATAAAGTTAGAGCTGCTCAAATGTGAATTTAGGTCTCTCAACACCTGATGTGGCAATTTAAATAAACCTTTCCACATGTATAGTTTATGCAGTTTTTTTCTTTGCCTCACTTATTTTTTTCTTGACTGCCTCCATCAAAACAATCCAATTAATTAATACTTGCACAGTTGTGTAGAGAAAAATGGACTTGAATAGGAGTCATAAATGAGAATTAATGTTTGCTGACTGACAGACTTTATTGGTATCCTCCTTCTCTGCATATAAAACATTAAAACCTGACTTCTTCTCTTGTTATGGCCACACTCCCTTCTCCTGTTTTTAATTTATTGGTTCAACAAGAAGGCATATTTTGGCAAGTGCCCAAAGACCTAGGTTAAAGACTGGTTAAGTATGTTTTTCTTTTTAAAATTTTTTTCTTAAAAAAAAAAGAAAGATAACTCCCTGCATTTTGAGGAGTTTAGATACCTGGAATTATTCTGAATATGAAATGCAAATAGTCCCAGTGTATGTTGGAATTATTTGAAGGATGAAACATAAAAAAAAAGTGAGAGAATAAAGTGGAAAGTTCACCATCTCTTGCTGTATCTCTCCATTTGTTTTTCTGCCTGATCCACAACAGGATTTATTGTACAATATATATAAATATATTGGGGGGTGTTGTTTTTGGGCCACACCTGGTGATGCTCAGAGGTTACTCCTGGCTATGCACTCAGAAATCACTCCTGGCTTGGGGGACCATATGGGACGCTATGATTCGAACCAAGGTCCGTTCCGTGTGTAAGGCAAATACCCTACTTCACGCTATGATTCGAACCAAGGTCCGTTCCGTGTGTAAGGCAAATGCCATACTTCTGCGCTATTGCTCCGTCCCCCCCAATATATTTTATAATATATATAAAGGAAGTGTTATTTTATTCTTTATTTATTTATTTATTGATTTTTGGGTCACACCCAGCAGCGCTCAGGGATTACTCCTGGCTTCATGCTCAGAAATTGCTCCTAGCAGGCTCAGGGGACCATATGGGATGCCGGGATTCGAACCAATCACTTTCTGCATGAAAGGCAAACGCTTTACCTCCATGCTATATCTTGGCCCCAAAGTGTTATTTTTTTTTTAAAGTATGTCTAGAAAAGTAAAAAAAATTATAAAAGAAAGCAAAAATAACGTCTACACTGCTACTTTTGATTGAGTAGTCTGTCTAATAGAATTCATCATTCACCTTCACACTTGTTCTCTGGTAGAGAAAATTAAAACAGTAAAGAAAAAGTATAAATGGACAAAAATTGTTGTCCTTTTTCTTTTCTTTTCTTTTCTTTTTTTTTTTTTTTTTGGTTTTTGGGTCACACCGGGCAGTGCTCAGGGGTTACTCCTGGCTCCATGCTCAGAAATTGCTCCTGGCAGGCACGGGGGACCATATGGGGCACCGGGATTCGAACCGATGACCTTTTGCATGAAAGGCAAACGCCTTACCTCCATGCTATCTCCGGGCCCCGTCCTTTCTCTTCTTAATTCTATATTTTCTCTTTCTAATTAAACCAGAATGTGCCTTAGAAATCATGTATGAAGGAGCCAACCAATAAAAATATCATCTTCTATACCGTAACTGTGGTTATTGCATATGGATGATCTATTTTGATGTACTGTCTGATGTGACTCTAGTTAGTTACTGAAATAGTAATATGTCTGTGGTTTGTGGGGCTTGTTTGTTTGTCTGGGGAATTATATTTTGTCAGCAGATGTGCTCTTCCAAGAGCTTTAGTATAATTTGGACCCTGGAATAATTAAAATTTCACAAGATGCTAAGTGAAAGCTTGTACTTACTAATCCTCCAGGCTCCTCTTTCATAAAGTGTTATAAGAAGGTTATGCCTGGGGCCCGGGAGATAGCATGGATGAAACCTGAAACCATCAGATAGGATCTTATTGAGATAATCCCCCACTGACCTTTTTATGACTAGATTAACTCTTTGACTCAGGTAGGATATTTTTGTGAAGAGCTGATCTTAGAGAATGGTGCTGGACTTATTTACTGGCCTCCAAAAATTTCATGATGCAAAAAAGGGTGTCTGTTTATAAATTCTCTATTCTAGCAGTTGTCTTGAACATATTTAGAGCCTCACATTAAATTTGGGTTTGTGGAAGTCAGACATCTAAAATCCTAATCCCAAACTAAAATCAACCCTTGAGCCCTAACTCTGATCTTCTCATTTTAGTCTATATTCCAACCCAAGAAATATGACCATCAGCAGGAAATTGTCTAAGCATTCAACAGAACAAAGATTATAATAATTTTTCAAGGTAAAGATGATCCATGTTTTGAAACCCAGTAGGTTTTCTTGGAGGGAAAGGACAATACTTTTCTATCCTTTTTTGGGAAGGGCACACCCGGTGATGCTCAGGGGTTACTCCTGGCTATGTGCTCAGAAATTACTCCTGTCTCAGGGGACCACATGGGACATCAGGGATCGAACCCAGGTCCGTCCTAGGCAGTCGCATGCAAGACAAATGCCCTACCACTGTGCTATCGCTCTGACCCAAAATGTTGTATTTTTATTTGAATTTTCCTAATAATGTTTAAATCTTTCATATGTTTCTTGGCTATCTTTATATATTTAGAGAAATATCTATTCAACTCCTTTTTCCATTTTAAAATTGAGTTGTTTAATTATTAAGGTATTTATATGTTTTAAATATGTCCATTATCAGAACTATGACTTGCAACATATATCATGATACTATAAAAATGAATATCAAGAAAATAGCAAAGATGCATTTCAATTTTAATTCACAGTGAAACTTGTTAAGTCTTTTCTTTAGTTATTGATCTTATTTTTTTTTACAAACTCCAGTTATTTCACCCAAACTCCAGCCTGTACATTTTTCCTGTTGCTCCCTCTATTTCTACCTAGCTTCTTACATATGTAGGCCATTTTTCTTATTAATCAAATTTTGAATCCTAGAATTTGGGCTAGGAACTAGATTGACATCTGCATACTTGTGCATTTCAAAACAATCATCCAGGGTGATGTGATTCAGTGATAGTTGAAGAGGAAACAAACACTTCACTGTAGCATATATACCTGCATGCAGATGTAGAGCCAGATGTAGAGAGGAGAAAGGATATGTTAGGGTGTAAAATTTAAGGGAGCATTCACTTTAAGTTTCTCACAAATGAAACATCTCTACTTGTTAATTTGTGGATCTTTAAATTATATTCCCTAGCCAGCTCTCTTTTCCTACATGTTGGGGAAATTAGAAAGGAAATTTCCTTGGCCTGAGAGTTAAAAGTTGTCTTCACCCATGAAGCATACTGTCATAAGACCGACTACAGGCTTCAGAAATATTGGTTGTCCAGTCCTAAGGTCTTTCTTTATGGTCCCAAGAGAAGTTCTGCTCAATTGCGGTTGTCAAAGTCAGTCTTCTATTATTAGAGATCTTGGTTTTTGCACAGATCCTGGGATAGAGCTTCTTATGATTTCATCTCACGGTTAGGTGGTGAGGTAGGGCAACCTGCCCTTAGATCAAGTTGTTGTTGTTGCTTCATCATCATCATATGAACCACCGTGGAGCAATTTAGTGCTAAAGTGGTATTAAGGCCTCCCCCAGGAAGCAATTTGATTCCTGGTGTTGGTGCAGGAGACTTCAAGGCACTTGTCTTGCACATGACCAACCCTGGTCAACTCCCTCACCCCAGTACTGCATATTGTTACTTAAGAATAGCCAAGAGTAAACCCTGAATACTCCTCCAAAAAGAATACTAGAACATAGCCACACTCATTTCTTTATTAATTCTTCATAGCTGCTTCTGTTGTGCAAAGATTGAGTAGTTCATCTAGAGCTGCTCTTTCTCTCTGTTTTTAGTTTCACAGCAACTTCTAAGGCCGATACTTTGACTTCTACATTTCATGCTCATTATATAAGTAATGTGAGCAAAGGTCACAAAAAGTCAGGACTTGATCCTGGAACTGGGTCTCTTCAAAACCCATGCTTATTACCACTCCTCACAGTTCCTCTGGAAGATTCTGATGTAATTCACCCCTGTTTCTTGGCAGAAGTTCTGTTCTCTTATTAAATGTGCAAACTTTGAACTGGATGAGTCCTTGAACTGTTTCTTTCTTTAAATGTGAGCTGGGTGTGACCACTGGATGAAACAGAGAGAGACATGGGGAACAATACTAATGCTTAATGTGAGGGGTGTGCTGGCTATTGACAAGGCTGAAATTTATTTTTATGAGTCAGTTTGTTAGGGGGAGGAAACCAAGCCTGAAGGTTTGAATTTCTACTGAATTGCTGTCATTTAGAAGTGCATTTAAAAAATTTTATAAGTAAGCTAGAGCAAATTCCAAAGCAAACTGCATACATCCGACTCAAAATCTTTAACTTATTTATAATAATGCTTAAAAAAAAAACCTGGTGCCAACATGATTTAATATTTTTCCATTTTCATTTAGTATTTTTCCATTTCATTTAAAGTTTTCTGATATTCAAGGCTTTTGACCAACTGTCCTGAGTATGAAAAACATTACTTGGTAATATATTTTTCACAGTCTCACCACTAAAATGAATTTTTCACCTGCTTCATAAGGTTATAAGATGGGGAAGGAAAATTGGGACAGGTTGTGCATTTAAACACTTTGCAAACATTATAAAATGTCTCTGTGAATCTGACTTCGAAATTCTTCTTTCATGCTTCAAGGGTTTAGGTTGGGAATCCTTGGGGGTGGGGAGGGGGAGTGGGATCAAAAAAATGACTACAGAGACAGCAAACCAAAACCAGAATTAGCTTTCTTCCTTTCATAAATGTTGCAAGACAGGAGTGAAACTTGCTTACCAAAACCAGACTCGTGTTTCTCTTTCATATTGCCTGTCTAGTTTTAGTAACTTCATGTACAATCTGCAATTAGGCTAACTTTTACCACCAACATTCACTTTGCTTTGTCCCTATATTTTAATGATAAATTAAATTATTGTTACATCTTGTTGAATAGTTTAGCGTCAGAAAGATTTAGCACAGAATTATAACAGTGACACTTTAATAGTGAGTGTGGATGTGTCTTTTGAGAGCCAATGTGTGGGAGTTTGGCAGCTGGAAAGCTCTGTGGCTTCAGTTTTTCCAGATTATGTGCCCTTCCATCAAATTGTAATTTCTTAGCTTTGAAAAACTCTCTTCTAGAATAAGGAGTTTGAGTTCTAAAAGTGGCGAATTCATAACTAGTTTATTAGTAAATGCAAATGTGTCTCTTTAATGAGACAAAGAAAATCCTCTTGTGCTCTGGGTTGACCATCCAGTTCTTTTTTGATAACTCTGAACTAAATATGAATGATATATTATAAATATAATGCTGGTAATGAAAATAACGAAATAGATTTTAAGTAAATATCTTTATTAAAAGGGAGAAAAAAGAAAACATGCTCATAAGAGAATGTAGACTTCTTCAAAGAGAGCCCCATGAAGTAAAATTGCATACTACTGAAATAGATTGATTAATTTTTGAGGTACTCTCAAATTTTTGAGATAATATTCAGGAGGCTCCTGGATCCCTTCCTGGTGATTCTTTTTTTTTTTTTTTTTGGTTTTTGGGTCACACCCGCAGTGCTCAGGGGCTACTCCTGGCTCTATGTTCAGAAATCACCCCTGGCAGACTCGGGGGACCATATGGGTGCCGGGATTCGAACTGATGACCTTCTGCATGAAAGGCAAACGCCTTACCTCCATGCTATCTCTCCGGCTCTTCCTGATGATTCTTAACCATCAGGGCTGACAGTTTAATACAAGGACCCTAAGATGTGATGTTTCTTGTACTGTATGGTACTGGGAGACTCCAAGTTTCCAGTGTTGCTTAGAAGACCATGTAGTTTGGAGATGGTTGAACTATGGTCAGCCATATGTCTGACATGAGCTTTAATCCTTGTATTATTTCTCTGGTCCCTGAAATAAATTATTTAAATGAAATTTTGCTTGGCAATAAGGGTTTCCATTTTAAAGGAATTACCTTGCATTATACTCCCCAGATTTCTATTTATGTTACCATTATACAGAATGCCTGAATCCCTGGATCTTGGTATGACATTTTATAAACAAGACATTTATTAAATCACCATGAGATACAAAGTTAAAAAGTTTTTAGGGCCCGGAGAGATAGCACAGTGGCGTTTGCTATGCAAGCAGTCGATCCAGGACCAAAGGTGGTTGGTTCGAATCTCGGTGTCCCATATGGTCCCCTGTGCCTGCCAGGAGCTATTTCTGAGCAGACAGCCAGGAGTAACCCCTGAGCACCATCGGGTGTGGCCCAAAAACCAAAAAACAAACAAAAAAAAGTTTTTGATAATTGATTTTTGGTCATACAATGCTCCAGATCATCGCTTCACCATGTAGACATAAATTTTTAAAGTATCATAGTGAGGGGTCAGAGAGATGGCATGGAGGTAGGGTGTTTGCTTTGCATGCAGAAGGATGGTGGTTCGAATCCCGACATCCCGTATGGTCCCCCAAGCCTGCCAGGGGCAATTTCTGAGCATAGATCCAGGAGTAACCCCTGAGCACTGCCGGGTGTGACCCCAAAACCAAAATAAATAAATAAAGTGGCATAGTCAATACTGGTTTAATTCAATACACTCATATGACTATAAGATTATGATTATTTTTGTTTTGAGGGGACAGGGTTGGGTCACATTGGGTAGTTCAGGGGTTACTCCTGGCTCAGCATTCACAAATCACTCTTGGAGAACTCAGGGGACCATATTATCTGCCTGGGATCTAACCCAGATTGGACTTGTACAAAGCAAACTCCTCACCCACTGTACTATTTCTCAGGCTCCAGGATAATATTTTTAATGGTCTTATACAATGACTGTAGGAGAGAGAACTTGCCTGGAAATGTCCTGAACAAAGGTAAAAATAGAAATTTTGCATTCAACACAACACGACATAACAAAGTCTTACTCAATACCTTCCTTCAGTGTCAATGACTAATTCAAAGGCACCTGTGGTTTGGATTCAGCCTTGCATATCCAAAGATCAGGCCGACAAAGAGCATGTTGCAATTTAGCTCCTTCACTCCCACCCTTCATAGCCAGGTACTCACATAAGGGCAGAACATTACTGATCATTCATGGCAATTTTAGATAGTACCATGTGGAAAAGAATCAAAGGACTGCTGTATCCCAAAACTTCAGCTGATTTTCTCTTAGATTCTTTTATTATACATTTAGTAATGTAATCATTTGAGTTCTAGTGGTCTGACATTTAAACAAATTTGTTTTACCAATCCAACATGACTGATTTCTAGCTCAATATAAAATAAGTAGTTAATAACTTCATGAATTAAAGAATTTTTGAAAGGGGGATTGATATCTGCCATAGAGGCAGATAGAGGAGAGAGCCTGGGGGAGCGCAGCAGGGAAACTGGGACATGATGGTGGGAAATGTGCAGTGGTGAAGAGTATTGTACAGTGTATGATAAACTCAATCATGAACACTTTTGTAATTGTGGAAAAAATGTATTATGAACAACCTTGTAAATCCTGGTATTTAAATAAAGTAATAAGACATTTTATAAAATAAGGAAGTTTTGAACTGGAAGGTCTATTTTCATATCCTATACGCCCCTTATTTTGTGGATAAATTAGCCAAGGCATTGGGCAAGTCAAGTTATTTGACATGGCTCCCACAGCTGATGTTGGGAAACAACTTGAAGTAGGATCTCTATAGACTCTCTGTCTCTTCATAAATAAAATAAGATTAAAATAGGTGAAGGAATCAGATACATAGTGGGTGCTTTGATAATGGCAACAGATTCTGAACCCTAAAATTTAGGTTCTGACAGATCATCTCACCTAGAAGATGTCCACCTGGAATAATACAAGTAGACAAACCTATGATATATTTCATGTCTTCCATCCCTTTCCTAGATTATACATAACCTTGCTTGGTGTGTATCAAGTTATTTCTTTGCTCTCTGTGCCATTTCAGTTTTCACAGCCATCCCATCTTTGGTTATTAAAGAAGCTGGGTCATTTTGTTGAAAAAATATTGTCAGTTACTTAACTACTCAGAAGTGCCCTTTTAATTTGAATGTTAACTTTTGTAAATTAATTTCTCCCCTTAGTCTAGTTTTTAAAATTCTCTTGGCAGATACCTTTTCTGGTTAATTATTGTAAGACCTTCAAAATGTACAGAGCAACTATGGGATCCCTCCCTGTTTCTCAGGGTTATGTTTACCTCGTTCTTTTTTCTCTTAGTTATGGGAAGCAGAGCCAAGTGAACCAGTAGAAGGTGACAGACCTGGCCTACGAAGATTTTTATAGCTGGGCTCCAAGGATTTGAGCCAGAAATTCCAGGCTCATAAAATGCCAGCACCAGATGGTCAGGTCCAGCCCTTCATTTTACTGAAAAGGAAACTGAGGCTAAAGAAAGGTAGTAAGTGGCCTTGTTCAGATTTGCTCAGGCATGAGTTTCATAGCCTGGAACTGGATTGCTGTCAAGCTCACTTTTCTTTCTTGTGCCCGATGCCACTATTAGTGACAAAGGTGTGGCATTGAACTGATTATATTATCACAGTTAAGTTATTGACAGTTAAGATATCAAGATGATTAACTTTATGACCTCAGGAGTTAGACTATTTAGATTCAAATTCTGACCCTTTTCTTATTGGCCCCATAACCTAATGAAAATTATTTTACCACACTGTATCTTTTTATTCTCATCTTCAAAAAGAGGATAACTTCTACTTTGTAATCATTATTAGATTAACTGTTATCATTTGTTAAGAAAATGTGTTATAGTATCTAGAACAGTACCTGGCACTACTGTTATTATTTCTCTAATTTGGAAGCCTCAATTTTCAGCCAAAATTACTCCTCCATAAATATGTATTTTCCTTTAGATTTTTTTAAAGAATACTTATAAATTGTATGATATGATTTCTAACATGCTCTAAGAGTTACAGGAGGATGTATTGTCTTATAAGACTTCCCAAAGGAGATAACATACCAACTGAATCTTGCCAGGAGTCAGTTGCTCACCTACTGTGAATGAAAGGAAAGTGTTCTATTATAATAAAATTTACTGCCTCTATCACTTGCAGGAATGCATACGACTTATTTAATATATAATGTTAATGTCAATTTGATCATTTCACCTTAGACATTTTTACCCCCAAAATTACTTCACATAAACTTTTATTTTCTTTTCTTGTCTTATGGCCCACATCCAGAGATATATCCACACTCAGGAACTACTTATATCCACACTCAGGAACTACTCCTGAGATGCTCTGGGGGATGATATGGAATGCCAGGGGAGCAAAATGAACTAGGTCATGCACAATGTAAATGCCCTATCTGCTGTACTATCTCTTTATGTTACTTTTTTTTTTTTTTTTGTGGTTTTTGGGTCACACCCGGCAGTGCTCAGGGGTTACTCCTGGCTCCATGCTCAGAAATTGCTCCTGGCAGGCACGGGGGACCATATGGGGCACCGGGATTTGAACCGATGACCTTTTGCATGAAAGGCAAACGCCTTACCTCCATGCTATCTCCCGGGCCCCACTTCACATAATTTTTAAAATTTAATATACTTTATTTAAAAAGCATGTATTACATACTTGACATAGTTGATCATACATTTGTTTTCAAGTAAGTGAAAGCAAAATTATTTAAAGAAAAAGAAAAGTAAAGAAAAAAAGAGTACAACAATAAGCAAATTTGTGAAAATTATAGTATCCCCAATGAGATCATTAAGTCATTAAGGATTTAGGAAGGTCTTGTTTGCTAGTTGACCATTCTGTTACTTTGTTTTTGAATATTGGGTGACTTCAGAGATACATTGCATCTTAATCAGTGTCTTCCTGCAGAGATAGCAGTAGAAAACAAAAACGGAGTTGTTGTAAAGCTGCATTTGCCACTGTACATCCCAGAAATTCCAAGCACTATTGCTGATACTGCAGCTTTTGTGGACATAGTTTCAGTTGCCAGGGCTTCCAGAAGTACAAGAAGGTGGGAGGAGGATCCCTGCACTCCAAAAAAAAGTGTTAGTGATTTCAGCCCAACTGCCCATATACCTGAAGTTTTAATCAGAGTGGTGTCTACAAAGAGCCATAGAGAAGTGTTGAAAAGGGCCATTGGCAAAGTGAGGATTGTGGATGATAATGCTGCAGGTATACTTCACATAAAATTTTTAAGTAATTAACATTTTCTTGATAAGAGGAGGAATTTTATTTTGTTTCAAAACACTTATTGCGAAATTTCTTTCTACTCTTTGCAAAAGATTATTAAGAAGACACTGTTGGGAAAGAGAGAACACGTTCATTTAGTTTATAATTTTCTATAATTAAATAAGTACCCATAATTTTACCCACTTAAAATAGAGATGGTGGGGCCCGGGAGATAGCATGGAGGTAAGGTGTTTGCCTTTCATGCAAAAGGTTATCGGTTCGAATCCCGGTGCCCCATATGGTCCCCCGTGCCTGCCAGGAGCAATTTCTGAGCATGGAGCCAGGAGTAACCCCTGAGCACTGCCGGGTGTGACCCAAAAACCAAAAAAAAAAAAAAAAATAGAGATGGTACCTTACGAAAGTTATATAGACCTATAGCCTCTCTTTTGACTATACCAGCCCTTGGCCTGCCCTCACCTCAATATCGCATAAATTTTATTTCTATCTTTACCACATGTCCTTTTGTATTCAGTGTTGTTGCATTTATATTTACTAAATGTTAACTTACTACATGTATATTTAATATACTACATATATACTAAATGTTAATGAATTGTACAATTTTAAGTGCCTAATTGATTTTATGTTATGCCAGGTTTTTGTTTGTTTTGAGGCCACAGCTAGTGCTGTTCAGTGTTTACTCCTGGCTCTGTGCATAGGGATTACTTTTGGCAGGACACAGGGGACCAAATGGAAGGCCAGGGTTTGAACCTGGGTTGTCCATATGCAAATCAGGTGCCTTATTATCTCTGTGGCTCCTATGTGAAATCTTTAAAACTTTTTTTAAACGAATCACTTTTTACAAAGATATTTAGGATTGAGTTTTAAGTATTGTTTCAACACAATCTCTTCACCAGTGTCTACTACCCTCCACCAATGTCCAATTTTCCCTACCATCAGGCCTCCGGCCTGCTTCTGTGGCAGGCCACTATGTATAATCTTTTGGAAGCTTTTTGCATACAATATATTTCATTCTGTAGTTCTTTTATTTATATGGCTTTGTAGTATTCCTTTATATGACTACATCATAATTTAATCTTACATTGTTTAGTCAGTGTGTTTTTAGATTGTTTTTATATTTTTACTAATTACAACATCCTTCATTTCTTTTGTTTGTTTATTTTTGGGCCACACCCAACAGCACTCAAGGTTTATTCCTGGCGATGTGCTCAGAAATCACTTCTGGCAGGTTTAGGGGACCATATAAGATGCCAGGGATTATTAAATCATGTTCAAGGCAAATGCCCTACTTGTTGTGCTATTGCTCCAGCCCCTATACCATACTTGTTGATCATTTTTGTATATGTTGCTTTTGTAGACTAAGGAACTGGTATCTGGCTAGGTTCTACAGACAAACTTAGAAGGTCTAGAAGACACTTAGAGAAGAAGGACTTGAACTGTGTATTTGAATTATCTAAAGTGGAAAAATTTTCTGATTTTGATGGAAATTATCAAGTAATAGTTGAAAGTTTTCATTCCCTAGCAATCTTTGATTTACCCATTTTGTTTCATTTTTCTTGGTGAATATGTCCAGGCATTCTCTTGGGTTATGCCTACTATTTAATTCTCAACATCCTTAAGCTTTCTTTGAATTTTCTCAATTGGCTCTACAGTATCTAATAGTTGATTTTTTATATTCTTATTTTTTTGCCAATCAGGCAGGCTTAAAATATTTCTCTGAAATTAACTTCTTGTTTTCCTGATCATTGATGATGGTAATCAAATCTTTATATTGTCATTGGTCATATGTTTTGCTTTCATTTTCTGTAAAATGTCTCAGATTTTTGCCCTCATTTCTATTGTGTTTCTTTTTACTGAACTTATGTATTCTTGATAGTGTCCTTCTAAGTTTGTGCATATTAGTAATATTTTATTTTACCTTTAAACATATCTTCATTGTGATGTTTCCTTTTTTGTTGTTTTTTTGGGGCCACACCCATCTGATGTTCAGGGGTTACTCCTGGCTGAGCGCTCAGAAATCGCCCCTGGCTTGGGGGGACCATATGGGACGCCGGGGGATTGAACCGTGGTCCTTCCTTGGCTAGCGCTTTCAAGGTTACCTCTAGCGCCACCTCGCCGGCCCCGTGATGTTTCTTAAGAAGAGAAAAATCGTAATTGTTAATGTCAACTTTATTGAACTTTTATTTTTTACATTCATTTTCTAACACAGTTTAATTCTTGATTTTGTATATACTGTGAGGAAAGATCCCATTATTATCTATTCCTATATTGTATATATTTTAAAACTATAATTAATTATATTACTCTTGCCATAAAACAAAGTTCTATAAATGCCTAGGCCTTCTGTTAACAACAATTCAGTTCATTGATTTATTTATGTCCATCACCATATCAATAATATTAGAAATGTCATAGTTTTTTTTATAAGTATCTTTACTATCTTATTCATTCTTTAATGTCTTGTTTATGTTATTAAATATAATATACTTCCAGAGGAGTATGCGAACTTAAAATATATACAGCTCAGTGTATTTCACAAAATGAGCCTAATAATATAACCAGAGCCATTCTCATCAAATAGAAACTAGCAACCCATAAACCTTCCTTGTATTTCTTCCCTATTTTATCTTGATCTTTCTGATCATAACCAATTTTTTTATCTAACACTATAGATTCATTTCACCTATTTTTGAGCTTTCTCTATATAAATTCCATAGGTATTTTTGTCTTGTAACCCTACACTTTATCTGTGATATCCATCCATATTATTGTTTATTGTTGTAAGTTATATATTATTCTTGCTGTTTCAGTTCAGGGAGATTCATCCTATTCTTTCCACTCCACTGGTAACAATTCATTTGAGCTGTTACAATTTGAAGCTATTGTTGATACTGCTGACAGCCTCTAGTGCTGTTTTCTTTTTCAGTCATGCCCTCATTCACAATACTACTAACTTTTTTTTTTTTATAAAATTCCAATCATTTTATAATCTTGGTAGTCCATGAGTTCAATCCTTAGTACACTACTGGAAAGATTTTATTTTTGGCAAAAAATAGTCACAAATAAACATTATCTAGAAATCGGAAGAGTCTTACTTTGTAAAAATAAAAATTATTCTTAAACATGTAATACTAAGTTCACCTATCATAAGCAAGGAACACAGGGAGTGGGCATCTAAGACTTTATGTATAAGATAATTGTTGATAACAAACCTTCATTTACTTCTTCAAGATAAAATGTAGATAAGACTCTTCCCATAATGTGATGGAGAAAATGATCAAGGTTATTAATTACATGCTTCTTGTCTTAGCCAACTGGCTTATGGGATGGCATACTAGGAAAAAATAAAAACAGAGTATTAATATTTAGTTTTTATTCATGCTACTAGATGGTAGGCAGTGGAAATTTGTTGAAAAATTTCAACATCTTTTAATACTTTTTTCATTTTGTTTTGTTTTAGAGGGACCCTTTGATAGCCATTTCCCCCTCTTTTCTCCCTTGGAATACTAAATCAGGATGAGGTTATTAAACCTCGAGAAAAGTATATGTGATTCTTTCTTCTTTCCTCACACTTAGAAGATAAAAGACATGGAGGAAGGAAGATAAGAGAACAGTAAAGGAGCTTAGCAATAGATAAATCTGCTCATTTATATTGCCTGGCTCAAAAATTTGCTGCAGAAATTTTGTGTATTGATAATTTCTTTTACAGATGGGTTTGGAGAAAGTTGAATTTATGCTGGTAAAAATACATTTAGATTCTGCACTGCAATTTAAACATATTTTGTTTCTTTAAGCACAAAAGCAGGGAACTTTTATTTTCTCAGTTCTTTCTCTTTACTTTTTAAAATTAGTAAAAGAGAACAAAGAGAATCTAAAATGTCTTTTTGTACTTGGACTGCAATTCAATTATTATTCTGGGAATATGGATAGTGAGCATCATGTCTCATTTCTAGTTAACCAGTATTTTTGCCTTGAAATATAAAGAGCAGCGACTTTATGAAACAAAACAATTATAGTTCTAAAGTGTGATTCATATTATTCCCTCAAGATTTCTTGTTTTATTTTATTATTCTTCAACTCCATGACTAAACGTTTATTTGGTGCTTGCAAATTGAAAAGGTCTGGGCTACACAGAACCATTTGCCATACCTGATTAATTGCCATGGATATACTTTTAAATTCTCCCAGTGAACCTGAAGTATACTATCCCAAGGAGTGCTTTCTGAAGGAGAAATGTCTGGAAGGATCCCCATTTCTCTGAGTTTTCATAACAGTGGAATGTGTTATATGGGCAAGTTAGCAAGTTGTTAAGAGTTGGGCGCTGGGAAGAATCCTGGCTCCATTGTTAATGTGAAAGGAAACCTTTGGCAGTTAACATGATCACTCTAAGCCTCCATTTTTCTCATTTGTAAAATGAGAATAATGAAAGTAACACCTAAGGAGAGTCATGCGAATTGGATATATTAAAAAGCACTAAACATAAAAGATAAATATTATTTCAATGAATTTTGCCACTGTGATTATGTTCTCTGTTACTCCTGATAGTAACACATTGTAAAGTTCTGAGATAAAAAATATGTGCTCTATATATGAATGTACAAGTATTGAAAATTTCATCAGGATCTTTAGCATGTGTGGTGTTTTTGCCCTGCTTAATGGCAATTGTTTAGTCTGCTGCCTTCCTGCAAAGTCCTTCTCATAGTATAGCACTCATTAACTTTTGTTTTGGATAATCAACTCTCAAAATAACTGGCATTTAAAAGGTCTTTGAGAAGGTTTTATTGAATTAATTGCATTGGAAAGGTAAAGGTGGAATAAGGACTCTAGCTTTTAAAATATCCTCATAGTTATTGAATGAAAGCTTGGGATAGAGTTTTGGGATATCCCATTTCAACCACGAGCTGAAGCTGCCAAGGTGCTAGTCACCAGAGACAGAACCAGCCAGCCAGTCTCTGAATGAAATTGAAAATTAGAAAAGATTTGAAAACCAGAAGTTAGTTCATTTTACAGGGTGGCCAGATTTTTTTAATATGTACTTTTAATTATAGTAAGTAAATAATCAGAAGTTGAGATTTGCAAATTTCCAGAACCCAGGGTTGGAAAAATAGGAGTAATAGTGTCAGTACAAATACTAACATCAAAGGCAGGAGGGGGAAATGCAAGTCTGAGTGTCTTGGGACAAAATTAAGAAAGTCTTGCAACATGAGGGTGGGCGTAATCAACATTATGAGCCTCAGCTGTCCATGAAATTGGCCGTGCTGATTTTTCCAGCTGAGTATGAAATCAAACCCAAGTAAACTGCAAAATGCAATTTCTTCATACAGTTCTCGAAATGAGATTGTGATAGATGATCCTTAGGAAGCTCTTGGAGCTAGAAAGAGTCAGGGGAGGAAGATATCAATGTTAGCTCCAGCTCCACCATGGTTTCCTCTCTCTATCCCATCTTATCTTCATGAGGCTTTCAATTTCCTTCTTTGCTTTGCTATAATTTCAGTTTAGAATGTAAAATATCCACTTACATTTTAGCCATAAGTGTTTGATAGTGGTGAAGAAACACTTCCTATGGACACATTTCCCTTTAGGAAGGCTATTTGTCCCATGATGAATTCTTTTTATTAAAGTGCATGATTGTACCATGTAAACTTTTTTTATTTTATTTAAGTTTTTAGGCCACCCAACAGTGCTCAAAATCTATTTCTGGCTCTGAGTTCTGGAATCATTACTAGAGGTGTGGTGCCGAGCACTGAACTGGGGTCAGCCAGGTGCAAGGCACATCCCTTCTTCCCATTTATACTAATGCTCCTTCACCTGGACTATTTATAATAAAACTATGCTTTTGAGTTTTTTTTTTGGGGGGGGGAGGCCACACCTAGTGACGCTCAGGGGTTACTCCTGGCTATGCGCTCAGAAGTCGCTCCTGGCAGGCACGGGGGACCATATGGGAACCGGGGGATCAAACCGTGGTCTGTCCTACGCTAGGCAGCAGGCACCTTACCTCCTGCGCCACCTCCCGGCTCCCTGCTTTTGAGTTTTTAAAAGTATTTTGTAATATTGTTTTTTTAATTTATCGTTTTTGTGGATTCCTATGATTCTTTTTTAAAATTATCTTTATTTAAACACCATGATTACAAATATGATTGTAGTTGTATGATTTCAGTCATGTAAAGAACACCCCCCTTCACCAGTGCAACATTCCCACCACAAATGATTGATTCAAAACTCAACTGTGTTGATTTTTGTCTTTTACAAGATAGAGTGAACATGTAGTTAATTGACATGCTATTTCCTTTTGAGGAAATTATATTTTTAATCTTGATATTATGTTCTGAGCCAACTCAGTGGGCTAGTGAGGGTAAGCTTTCATTAGCTCAGTGTGTTCAGGACTGAAGACGTTCCCCCCAAATGATGTCTGGGAAAGAAGAGTTCCCAGGTTGGTGACCAGAGACACTTCAATTCCAACAATGCTTATATACAACAATAGGAACTGAATATGTGCAGGGTGACAGAACTATGGACACAGCAAAGGCATAGCCAAGGGGGTATGAGGCAAGTGGGAGAAGAAAAGCATAAACACTGGGGCTTAGGAATGTTTTGGGAGCAACACAGTGGGCAATGAAAGTGGTTGATAGGTAATCTCTCCTTTAACCAAAGATCACTGTGAGGGAGAAGGGATGACTGAACATGGGAAAATGGTGCCCAATTTTGTGCTGTCATTTTCCTTCTTTGGAGTGGTGTCTCTAAAGTTTATTCTCAAAGAGAATCCCTGGACAATTGCTCTATGGGTCCCCTGGAACAGTTGTTCTATGGGGTTCCATCTACCAGGCAGTTTATAAACAGCATCATAGCCAGGATCTAATAGTGTTCTTTGACATTTTATATTTTAACCAAAAGATTGTTTTTTAAATTCTTCATTGTTTCTTACTAACTACCAGCTCAGCTCCTATGCCTACCAACTCCAGGCATACTATGAAACAAAATAAAGTAGAGCATAATGTTGACTTTTTTTTTTTTTTTTTTTTTTTTTTTTTGGTTTTTGGGCCACACCCGGTGACGCTCAGGGGTTACTCCTGGCTATTCGCTCAGAAGTCGCTCCTGGCAGGCACGGGGGACCATATGGGGAACGGGGGGATCGAACCGAGGTCCGTCCTAGGTTAGCACAGGCACCTTACCTCCAGAGCCACCGCCCGGTCCCCTAATGTTGACATTTTTAAACATGCATGTCAGAGGTTTTTTTTTTTAGCATATGTATAGATACATAACCATGACCATAATCAATTTTAGAACATTCTCATTGCCTCAAAGATTCCTTTCCATATTCACTAGAAATCATCTCTGTTCCTTCCACCCCAGCTGCAGGCAACCATTAAATTAATGTCTGCCCTTTTGCTTATTGTGGGGATTTACTCAGTATTGGAAATGGGTCTATATCAAGAAGAGTAAATGGTAATTCTGTGCTTAGAATCTTGAGAAATTGAAGAAACGGTTTCACAATAGTGATGGCAGAGGCAAGAGCCTGACAGTGAGCAGTTCCTAACTTATTCTTGCAGTGAGGTGGTCATCTGCAGAGTATGGCATGTCAATGTGGGCACCATTGTTGATGTGACCAAGCTCATGGAATGCAGACAATAATGCCAAGGGTGTGCAGGAGAGACAAGACAAAGTGAGGCAGAGGGACCCTTGGAATTAGGTCTTGTGGTGGCAGCAGCACAGCTGGGAGATGGACAGTGGTGGCAGTGAGACAGGGGAGTTGTTCCTTCTGCCCAGCCCTTCTTCCCATTCCTGGGAGACTCTAGCAGGGCCTCACACTTGGCCTGTGTTTTGAAGTAAGATTTTTTTTCACCCAGAGAAAACTATGGCCATGAGACAGATAAAACTGGCAGCAGTAGCAGTGTAAAGCTTTTGGAATCCAAAGAGCCATTTTGAATTAAGGCCCATATGCTCAGATAAAAGCCTAGCTATTGGAAAGACATAACCAGCAATTGGCACAGGTGATGGTGGTGGGCAGCTTTTGGAATCAAAAGGGTCATTTTGAACTCAGGTTAGTACGCCCAGAGAAAAGTGAGGCTGATTTAATTCATTCTGCTGCCACATATTTCTTCTAGTCAAGGAGCCCCACCACAACACATAAAATGCACCATGACACTGCAAATGTCACAAAAAGAAAGTAATGTAGAAGAGCACCATCACACTTTCTGAATGAAGATAATCCCAAATAGTATCAGTTGAAGTAACAGAACTGAGACAATTGGTAGGCAAAATGAAAAATTTACTAGAAGGCCTCACCACCAGAGTTACAACTACTGAGGATAAAATGAGTGAGCTAGAAAGATGAGTTGCACAACACCCTCATACAAAAGAAATGGGAAAAGAGCCTTAAAGTAAAAGAACAGAAGATGGGGAAAAAAAAACTCAAAATAAGTGAATAAATGGCAATACATCTATACAATAGAGCACTCTGTAGATGTTAGGAAAAATGAAGTCATGAAATTGGCTTATATGGAGAGTATAATGAATGCATATGGAGAGTATTATGTTGTAAAATTAAAGATAGTATGGTAATAATATCCAAAATAATAGAGATGAGGTGCCACAAATAGTGGGGAGTGTACTTAGGCAGTTAGGGCAGAGAAGGGACTACTATGACAATGATAGTTAGAAATGATCACTCCTGGCAAGAACTGGGTGCTGAAAATATAATGTGAGATGCATGATATCCCTTCAGTAAAAATATTGCATGCATGCCAGTGTCTAAAAAGAATGGAAAAATAAAGGAAGAACAGTGAGAAAGAGGCAAGGAGAGTGAGGGAAAGAGAAAGAAACATGTCTGCCCTAGAGTCAAACAGTGAGGAGAACAGAGGAACATTGGTAGCAGGAATTGTGTACTGGTGAAGGTACATTGTATGACTAAAACTCATTTGTGAACAACTTTGTATCTGTGAAAAATCCAACTGTATTATTAACTTTGTAACTATGGTATTTAAATAAAATTTAAAAATTTAATCTTGAGAAATCACAAAGTTCTTTCAAAATGGTTGCACTCTTCAAAATTTTTATAAACTGTTCATATAATCTCGCATATGATAATTTGTATATGTCAGTAATTACTGGAAAATTTTATACTTTATCTTTGAATTGGGAAAGACACACTCACATTTACTTTTAGTTTTGATTACCTCTCTTTTACTGATATGAAAATTGAAAACCAGTAAACTAAATTCATCTCAAGACCTCATTATAATATTGTGTTTTACCTCATTATAATATTGTATTTTTTGCCATCTATGAGGTCATCTTTCTACAACCAAAAACTAGCTAACTGGGACCAGAGAGATAAGATAGTACCAGGGTTAAGGCACTTGACTTACATTCAATTGACCCTGGAGTTTAGTCCCTCACACCATATATCCTCCCCTGAGTGATCCCTACACGAAAAGCCAGTAGTAGCCCATTAGTACTGCTGAATGTGACACCAATAACCCTTGACCTAACTAACTAAATTTGCATAAAACTGCCCTTCCAATTACTAATGGCAATAGACATTTTTAAGGACAAGATAATGCTTTTAGTGTATTATAGAATATTAAAATACTGATTAAGATAGTCAAGTTATATATATATATATATATATATATATATATATATATATATATATATATAGAGAGAGAGAGAGAGAGAGAGAGAGACTCTTATTGTTAGCTTGTAAATTTTGGCAGACCTGGGCACAGTGTCTCAGCTCTGTTATTAATTCAATGGCAGAGTAATCAACAACTATAATAGCCATTTCATATGTAAAATCTATGGAACTCAAGCTATGTAAAGTTTTTCTTCTTTAGCTTCTTTCATAACATTCATGTTGAGAAAAGATTACATAACATATCTTATTCCTACCCTTTTTTTTAAAATTTTCTTTTCTTTTTTATTAATATCTTT
>PVKC010011435.1:0-24687 GCA_004027635.1 Crocidura indochinensis
ATTTTTGTGTTCCTAGGGTATATTCCTAGGAGTGGAATAGCTGGATCGTATGGGAGCTCGATTTCCAGTTTCTGGAGTAATCTCCATATCGCTTTCCATAAAGGTTGAACTACATGGCATTTCCACCAGCAGTGGATAAGAGTTCCTTTCTCTCCACATCCCCGCCAACACTGTTTGTTCTCATTCTTTGTGATGTGTGCCATTCTATGTGGTATGAGGTGGTACCTCATAGTTATTTTGATTTGCATGTCCCTGATGATTAGTGATGTGGAGCATTTTTTCATGTGTCTTTTGGCCATTTGTATTTCTTCTTTGTAAAAGTTTCTGTCCATTTCTTCTCCCCGTTTTTTGATGAGATTAGATTTTTTTTTCTTGGAAAGTTCGGTCAGTGCCTAGTATATTTTGGAGATTAGCCCCTTATCTGATGGGTTTTGGGCGAATAGTTTCTCCAACTCAGTGGGTGGCTCTTGTATCCTGGGCGCTGTTTCCTTTGAGATGCAGAAGCTTCTCAGCTTAATATATTCTCATCTGTTAATATCTGCTTTCACCTGCTTGGAGAGTGCATTTTCCTCCTTGAATATGCCAGTAGTTTCAATGTCTTGGAGTGTTTTGCCTATGTGTTGTTCTATGTATTTTATGGTTTCAGGTCTGATCTCAAGATCTTTGATCCATTTGGATTTTATCTTCGTACATGATGTTAGCTGGGGGTCTAAGTTCAATTTTTTTGCAAGTGGCTAGCCAGTTGTGCCAACACCACTTGTTGAAGAGGCTTTCTTTGCTCCATTTAGGATTTCTTGCTCCTTTATCAAAGGTTAGGTGACTGTATATCTGGGGGACATTTTCTGAGTATTCAAGCCTATTCCACTGATCAGAGGTCTTGTCCATGTTCCAATACCATGCTGTTTTGATAACTATTGCTTTGTAGTAAAGTTTGAAATTGGGGAAAGTAATTCCTCCCATGTTCTTTTTCCCAATGATTGCTTTCGTTATTCTAGGGTGTTTATTGTTCCAAATGAATTTCAAAAGTGCCTGATCCACTTTTGAATGTCATGTGGATCTATAGAGGGATCGCATTAATTCTGTATAATGCCTTGAGTAGTATTGCCATTTTGATGATGTTAATCCTGGCCATCCATGAGCAGGGTATGTGTTTCCATTTCCGCATATCCTCTCTTATTTCCTGGAGCAGAGTTTTATAGTTTTCTTTATATAGGTCCTTCACATTTTTCGTCAAGTTGATTCCAAGATATTTGAGTTTGTGTGGCACTATTGTGAACAGGGTTGTTTTCTTAATGTCCATTTCTTCCTTATTACTATTGGTGTATAGAAAGGCCATTGATTTTTGTGTGTTAATTTTGTAGCCTGCCACATTGCTATATGAGTCTATTGTTTCTAGGAGCTTTTTGGAAGAGTCTTTAGGGTTTTCTAAGTAGAGTATCATGTCATCTGCAAAAAGCGAGAGCTTGACTTCTTCCTTTCCTATCTGGATTCCCTTGATATCTTTTTCTTGCCCATTGCTATAGCGAGTACTTCCAGTGCTATGTTGAATAGGAGTGGTGAGAGAGGACTGCCTTGTCTGTGCCAAAATTTAGAGGGAAGGCTTTTAGTTTTTCTCCATTAAGGATAATATTTGCCACTGGCTTGAGGTAGATGGCCTTAACTATATTGAGAAAGGTTCCTTCCATTCCCATCTTGCTGAGAGTTTTGATCAAGAATGGGTGTTGAACCTTATCAAATGCTTTCTCTGCATCTATTGATATGAGCATGTGATTTTTATTTTTCTTGTTGTTGATGTTGTGTATTATGTTGATAGATTTATGGATGTTAAATCATCCTTGCATTCCTGGGATGAAATCTACTTGCTCATAGCGGATGATCTTCTTAATGAGGCATTGTATGCTATTTGCCAGAATTTTGTTGAGGATCTTTGCATCTGTATTCATCAGCGATATTGGTCTGTAATTTTCTTTTTTTGTTGCATCTCTGTCTGGTTTAGGTATCAAGGGGATGTTGGCTCCATAAAAGGTATTTGGAAGGGTTTCCATTTTTTCAATTCCATGAAAGAACCTTGCCAGAATTGGTAGTAGTTCCTCTTGGAAAGTTTGAAAGAATTCATTAGTGAATGCATCTGGGCCTGGGCTTTTGTTTTTGGGCAGACATTTGATTACCATTTTAATTTCATCAATAGTGATGGGGGTGTTTAGATATGCTACATCTTCTTCCTTCAACCGTGGAAGATTATAAGAGTCCAAGAATTTATCCATTTCTTCCAGGTTCTCATTTTTAGTGGCGTAGAGCTTCTCAAATTAGTTTCTGATTACCCTTTGAATCTCTGCCATATCAGTAGTGATCTCTCATTTTTCATTCCTAATACGAGTTATCAAGTTTCTCTCTCTCTCTCTCTCTCTCTCTCTCTCTCTCTCTCTTTGTTAGTTTTGCCAGTGGTCTATCAATCTTATTTATTTTTTCAAAGAACCAACTTCTGCTTTCGTTGATCTTTCGGATTGTTATTTGGGTTTCCACTTCATTGATTTCTGCTCTCAGCTTTGTTATTTCCTTCTGCCTCCCTAATTTTTGGGTTCTTTTGTTGAGCACTTTCTAGTTCTACGAGTTGCATCATTAAGCTTCTCAGGTAAGCCCCTTCTTCCTTCCTGATGTGTGCTTGCAAAGCTATAAATTTTCCTCTCAGTACTGCTTTTGCTGTGTCCCATAAGTTCTGATAGTTTGTGTCTTCATTATCATTTGTTTCCAGAAACCTTTTGATTTCCTCTTTGATTTCATCTCAGACCCATTGGTTATTCATTATGAGGCTGTTTAACTTCCAGGTGTTAAAGTTTTTCTTCTTTGTTCCTTTGGAATTCACAAATAATTTCAGAGCCTTGTGGTCAACAAAGGTAGCCTGCAAAATTTCTATTGATATTATGAAGATATGCTTTATATAAATTGATATTATGAAGATATGCTTTATATGCCAGCATGTAGTCTACCCTGGAGAATGTCTCATGTACATTGGAGAAGAATGTGCATCCAGGTTTCTGGGGATGAAGTGTCCTATATATATCCACTAGGCCTCTTTCTTCCATTTCTCTCCTCAGGTCCAGTATATTCTTGTTGGGTTTCAGTCTGGTTGACCTATCCATTGATGACAAAGCCGTGTTGAGGTCCCCCACAATTATTGTGTTGCTGTTGATGTTATTTTTCAGCTTTGTCAACAATTGTATTAAATATTTTGCTGGACCCTCAATCGGTGCATATATGTTTAGAAGCGTGATTTCTTCCTGCTCTACATACCCCTTGATTAATATATAATGTCCACCTTTGTCCCTTACAACCTTCCTGAGTATAAAGTTTACATTATCTGATATTAGTAAGGCCACTCCAGCTTTTTTATGGGTGTTGTTTGCTTGGATAACTTTCCTCCAGCCTTTTATTTTGAGTCTATGTTTGTTCTGACTATTCAGGTGCGTTTCTTGTAGACAGCAGAAAGTTGGATTGAGTTTTGTTTGTTTGTTTGTTTTTGTTTTTGGGTCACACACGGCAGTGCTCAGGGCTTACTCCTGGCTCCATGCTCAGAAATTGCTCCTGGCAGGTATGGGGGACCATATTGGACACCAGGATTTGAACCAATGTCCTTTTGCATGAAAGGCAAACGACTTACCTCCATGCTATCTCCCAGGCCCCATGCATTGGGTTTTTTGATCCATTTAGCCACTCTTTGTCTCTTAACTTGTGCATTTAGTCCATTGGCCTTGAGAGAAAGAATTGTCCTGGGATTTGATGCCATCTTTACATTGAAATTTGGTGTGTCTTTTGGTTAATCTTGTCTTAAATTAGGTCTTTCCGTTTTTCTCTTAAGATTGTTTTTGAGTCTGTAAAGTTTCTGAGGTGTTTTTTTTTCTATGAAACCATGTATTTTTCCATCAAACTGGAAAGTGAGTTTTGCTGGGTACAGTATTCTAGGTGAAGCATTCATTTCATTCAGTCTTGTCACAATATCCCACCACTGCTTTCTGGCCTTGAGTGTTTCTGGTGAAGGTCTGCTGTAAATCTCAAGGATGTTCCCTTGAATGTAATTTCCTTTTTTGATCTTGCTGTTTGCAGAATTATGTCTCTATCTGTGGGATTTGTCATTGTGACTAGGATGTGTCTTGGGGTATTTTTTCTGGGGTTTCTTTTGGTTGGTACTCTTCGGGCATGCAGGATTTGATCACATACATTCTTTATCTCTGGAAGTTTCTCTTTAATGATGTTCTTGACCATTAATTCTTCCTGGAAATTTTCTTCCTGTTTCTCTGGGACTCCAATGATTCTTAGGTTGTTTCTGTTGATCTTATCATAGACTTCTATTTTCATCTGTTCCCATTCTTTGACTATTTTTTCCACTGTCCGTTTGTTTTAAGTTTTTTTTTTCCAATCTCTCCCACTGTATGGAGTTATTTTCCTCATCTTCCACAGCACCAATTCTATTCTCAGCTTCTTCTACCCTGGTGTTGAGATTATCCATTTTGTCATTCAATTCATTTACTGAGTTTTTCAGGCCTGTTAGCTGACATGTTATTTCAGTTTGGAGTTTTGTGATTTCTATCATAATATTTTCTTGGTTCTTATTAGTATTCTGTTCAACTCGGTCCATGATTTCTTTGAGTTCTTTCAGCATCTTCCATATTGCTTTTCTAAAGTCCTTATCTGAGAGATTGATTAGTTCATTGGTCATTATCTGGTCATCACAATTGTCATCTTCGTTCTCTATGTCTGACGCTGGCCTGCATTGTTTCCCCATTCTCACACTTGTATTGTGTGTTTTTCTACGTGTTGCGGTGGTATTCATTGGCTAAATGATGTATGCAGCCACACTTCTCTGGTTCCGCCCTTTCTGGGTGTGTCGATTTGCCTATAAGGGAGTGAAGTCCTCCATGGATGAGGCCTCACACAGGATCAAATCTTAGGCCCAAGCACGCATGAGAGAAGACAGTCCAGAGATAAATGCTTGACTTCCGTGATCCAGCACAGTCCTTAGTGTTATTTGTTCTTCTTGTTACGATGGCGTTCTTTCCTTAGAAAGTGCCCATGGCCACGGAGCAGAGCTGAGCTGCTGCGCTCTTCTGGGTCCGCTTTTTGGCCACTACCAAGAGGTTCAGGCGACAGGTCAGGAGAGAGTCACACACAGACAGCACTTACAGTTTTTCACAGTCAGAAAACACTTCTTTACATCTCCAGGAAAAACTGGTTGTTTGCAGAAGAGCAACACACAGAATGAAATCAGGCCAAAAATGCAGCACAGCACAGAGGGCAGGCAGAAAGGGGTGCTGGCATCTGAGTTCTAATTATAATTAGATTTCCTCTGAAGCAAGCAGGCTCACCAGTAGGAACGCTGATGAAATCGGGTTTCAGGCAGCTGGAAACCGCATGATCCAAGATGGCCTCTGCACCCCTCTGACTCCCAGCAGAAAGCAGCAGGAATCAGTCTGCGTATGTCTAGACCCGCCTCTGAAACAGGCAGCCTCACCCACAGGAACGCTGATGAAATCCAATCTCAGGCAGCGGCAGGAACACTGATGAGATCGGGACTCAGGCAGCTGCAGGAACGCTGATGAAATCCAGTCTCAGGCAGCGGCAGGAAAGCTGATGAGATCGGGTCTCAGGCAGCAGATGGTATGTTTAATGGTGTTTCGTGGGAAGGCAGAAGTCCACATGTTTGGCAAAATGCTCCATCTCTTACATCTGTCCTCTACCAACACAACTAAGTGTGGCATATGCAAATTGCACAACCATTGTGTGTGATCCCTGGGAAGAGATTCATTCCAGTGTATCTCCAGGTGACTCCCCAAAATGAAGAAATGGATTCACCTTTCTGCAGGGGAACTGTTGTGCCAGGCATGTGAGGGCCTGGGGTTACTGCTAAAATAGCCATCTAAGGCCTGAACTTACAGCAGGGAGGACACCCCCAACATGGTCCCTAAAGCGTCACTAGGAGTAATCCCTAAATGCAGAGCCAGGAATAAGCCCTGAACATATCTCAGTATGGTGTATCCCCCCACTCCAAAAAAATACAATTATGAATTTTGTAGTTATGAAATTTAAGCTAAACTAGCCTAAGCTTGTAGATTTCATGAAATCAGGATTAAAAATTATTCTCTCTTAGGGGAATGGGAAGCAAATAAAAATACTTCTTTCTTGCCCAACCGTTCTAGTTTTCTTTATCACAACTATTATGGCTTCATGGAGAACTGTTGGTTAAGGGGCAGAATCTGTGAATTAGAACTTAGAAATACAAAGCAGTGACACACATATTTTCTCATATGCCTCAACATGTACATCAAACTATGAATTGCTTTATATGAAGTTCTAGAAAACAAATTAATCATGCATGCTATGCTATATATACTATATACTAGATTATAATATAATACCTTATATTATTATTGCTATATAAATGGAAATATAATAATATTATTAATAATACTAATGTTATATAATATAAAATAGAATATATACTAGAAATAAAGCCAGGTATTGTTTAATGAGGAGAAGTGCAAGAAATAAGTGGAGGGGAAATTACAAAGAAATAATAAAGCCAGGGAATTGACGAATATGTTCCTTATCTTGATTGTGGTGAAGGCTTCACAGATGTAGATGAATCAACACTGCACACTAGCTATTTGAATTTCAGGGGGTGGAAATATAGTCAAATACCTTGCAAGTAGTTGACCTAGGTTTAATCCTTGGCATTCTATATGGTCCCCAAAGCCTTGACTGGAATAATCACTGAACACAGAACCAGAAGTAATCCCTAAACACCATTAGGTTTGACTCAAAAACAAACAAAAATTAAACTTTACCTTACATCAGTGTTACTTCAATAAAACTATTAAGATTATCAATATACTGGGGCCGGAGAGATAGCATGAAGGTGGGCATTTGCCTTGTATGCAGGACAGTGGTTTGAATCCCAGCATCCTATATGGTCTCCTGAGCCTGCCAAGGGTGATTTCTGAGTGTAGAGCCAGGAGTAATCCCTGAATGCTGCCAGGTGTGACTCAAAAACCAAAAAAGAAAAAATAAAGAAAAAAAGGTGAACAATATACTTAATGATTAGGATAATATTTAATATGTATATGTAATCAAACTACCACCTCCACTACTTCGCAAATAAAATACCTATTGATTCGCATAAATTCATAAATTGAAAGAGGTTAGTGCAAAGAGTAGTCCTGGTTTTTAATTAATCTACATCCTGGAGTCAGATTTCAATTTCATTTTCCTTATCTGAGTAAAGTGGATTTTACTTTGAAAAATTACTAGTGAAAAATTGCTAGTAATTATTTTTTATCTCAATGTTTCTGAAAACAGTATGATTCTTTATTAAAAATCTAATTTTAGGGTTCTGAGAGATAGCATGGAGGTAAGGCATTTGCCTTTCATGCAAAAGGTCACCGGTTCGAATCCTGGTGCCCCATATGGTCCCCCGTGCCTGCCAGGAGCATTTCTGAGCATGGAGCCAGGAGTAACCCCTGAGCACTGCTGGGTGTGACCCAAAAACCAAAAAAAAAAAAAAATTAATTTTATATTTCATGGGTTTAGCTTTATTCCTCTCTCTCCTTGTCAAAATAAAGATATAAAAATATGAATAGTCTCACTCATCTATGGTTTTAAGAAAAATAAAAGACATTAAAATAATTTCCAGAGATGAGGGCCAGAACGACCAAGGGTAGTGAGTACAGTAAGAGAAATAACTACGCTGAAAACTGTCTTAACAATGTCACTGAGTGAGGGATGTAGAAAGCTTGTCTCAAATACAGGCACGCGGGTGGGGGAGGGAAGAGATGGGGGCATTAGTGATGGGAAGGTTGCACTGGTGCTCAGGGTTTACTCCTGGCTATGGGGACCATATGGGACACCGATCAGCTGTCCATCCTAGGCTTACCTCTAGCACCACTGATCCAGCCCCGGGGGTGTTCTTTTTATGACTGAAATCCAACTACAATCATGTCTGTAATCACAGTGTTTAAATAAAAATATTATTTAAAAAATAGCTGTAGGGCTAGGGTGATAGCACAGCAGTAAGGCATTTTACCTTGCACGCAGCCACACATCCTATATGATTCCCAGAGCCTGCCAGGAGCAACTTTTTTAGGGGGGTGGGAGTCACAGCGGCAGCACTCAGGGGTTACTCCTGCCTCTATGCTCAGAAATCGCTTCTGGCAGGCTCGGAGGACCAGATGGGATGCCAGAATTCAAACCACCATCCTACTGCATGCAAGGCAAACGCCTTACCTCCATGCTACCTCTTCGGTCCCAGGAGCAAATTCTGAGCACGGAACCAGGAGTAGCCCCTGAGCGCTGGGTGTGACCCAAAAACAAAACAAAACAAAAAGGCTATTATTAGATTGACAAGGATTAAGAATATTTGTATAGCAAAGATGCACTTAAACCACTGTTCTTTGGAAACCTGAGTGGGAAAAGCTTCTCTCTCATAAAGAGTTTGGTTAGTCAGCTTGCCTGCCAGGCATCAAGCATTAGAGTCTTGCTAGTTCCCTTTTATAATTTTGTTTTGACTTTGTTTTAGATAAAAGATACAAAAGGTAGAGTTCGGTAGTTGAATTTTATTTTTATTATTACAATGTTAATCAGAATTACAGCTCCTAAATGTGGAGAATTTTTAAAAATTATCTGGTGGGACAATGCACAAATATTTAGGCTTTACTTTTCCATTTTATTAAAAAAAAAACCTCTGCTCTCATTAAGCAACTATTCACATCATTTGCAAGAAAAAATTAAATTATTTTCACTCTCAATTAAAAAATATCTGAGTAAAGTTTTCTATTTTTAATATGGTGAAATAAAAATCTCCTTTTCTGGAATTCAATCACTGCTGGTGGGAATGTAGTCTAGTCCAGTCTTTCTGGAAAACAGTATTCCTCAAAAAACTGGAAATTGAGCTCCCATATAATCCAGCAATAGCAATACCACTTCTAGAGATATACCCTAAGAACACACACACACACACACACACACACACACACACAAAACAGTACGAAAAAGACCTCTGCACTTCTATGTTCATTGCAACACTATTTACAATAGGCCAGAATGTGGAAACAACTGAGGTGCCCGGCAACAAATGAGTGGCTAAAGAAATTGTAGTACACCTACACAATGGAATACTATGCAGCTTTTAGGAAAAATGAAGTCATGAAATTTGCCTATGCATGTATGGACATGGAGATTATTATGCTGAGTGAAATGAGTCGGAGAGAAAGAAATGGAATAGTTTCACTCATCAGTGGAATATATAAGAAAAATAAAAGACAGTATGTTAATAATATCCAGAGACAATAGAAATGAGAGCCGAAGGACCAGCCCATGATAGGAAGTTTACCACAAATGGGGTGAGTGTAGTTAGATCACTAACTAGGGCTCTATTTGGGTAGAGAAAGAGAGAAATGGGGAACACTGGTGGTGCGAAAGTAGCACTGGTGATGGGTGGTGTACATTCGATGACTGAAACCCAACTATGAACATTTTTATAGTCACAGTACTTAAAAAAACTTCTCAAAGATCTTTTAATTTCCTTTTCTTAGCATGTTTCTTTGTTTTGTTTTGTTTGTTTGTTTTTGGGTCACACCCGGCAGCGCTCAGAGGTTACTCCTGGCTCTATGCTCAGAAATCGCCCCTGGCAGGCACAGGGGACCATATGGGACGCCGGGATTCGAACTGCCATCCTTCTGCATGAAAGGCAAACACCTTACCTCCATGCTATCTCTCAGGCCCCTTCTTAGGATGTGTTGAGTAAAATTATATCAATACCCTTTGTTTGAGGCTCCATGGTACTATTGTATAGTATATGATATATGATGATATAGAAAATATGATTATATATAAAATACATGATATATATGATATACTATATGGTATACTACATGATACTAATTATATGTTACATAATTTGCTTCAGCTAATATTTCTTATGACAGGTCTGGGGACTATAGCTGGAAGTGTCTGAATATTCTTTACTCAAATGCATAATGTCTGAACCAGATCAGGTGGAACCAATAAAGTCTCCTTATCTCTGCTTCTTCTGATTCCCAATTCTTCCCTTCTCTTTCCCTATATTCTTTCTCTCCATACAAGTTTTCCATGTAGTTTATTTTAATTCCCTTATTGCATAAGAGGCTCAGTGGTGTCAGACTTCATTGGCAGGTGCTATCCCCAGAAGGGCCAATACCAAAGAAAGGCCCAAGCAGAAGATGCTTCATACACTGTTTTATTGATTATAAGCAAGTCATTAAATCAAGAAAATTAGATTTTCTTTCAATGAAAAAGTATCAAAGAATTAATATTATCTTTAATATTTTACAGAGGCAAGGAAACTTCTCCCAGTTTAAAATATATATTAAAAAGTCCTAAATAGGGGGTGAAGAGAGCACAGCGGTAGGGCATTTGCCTTGCAAGTGGCCGACCCAGCATCAATGGTGATTCCAATTCCGAAATTCCATTTGGATGCCTGCCAGGAGTTCTGAGTAGAGAGCCAGTAGTAACCCCTGAGCGCTGCCAGGTGTGCCCCCCCCCAAAAAAAAAATAAATAAAACAAAAAATAAAAATCTCTAAATACCTGAATATGCTGTGTTTTGTAGAACAATTAAAAAGTAAATGGGGTGGGATATGTAGAGGAAAAGGATCACAAACATTGGATTTTCTGGTATCATCAGGTTGCCCTGCCCAAGACTATCCACTGAATCTAAAGGACAGGTTCACATGATGAACACACAAAAAAATAGTTTAGAAAACAAGAGCAAATAAACAAACAGATTAATTTCTAAACACCCCATTAAGATAGGAGATTGGAATCAAAATTAGGTTGATTTATGAACCACTTCCAGTTGTGTCTGAACTAGCATTGTTATAATGTTGGTATCAGAATCAACATTTTATTTCTTCCACTTTGACTGATCTCTCACTGATTATCTCCATTACAATGGCCAATATAAAGCTAAACTATACTAACCTTAACTCTAATTACTAACTCTAAACTTAACCCTAACCCTCAGGCAAACATCTACATTACACCACAAACATCAACCATTCAAGTGCAAAGAAAACAGACTAATCCAGAGCTCAGGAGATGAATTTTCCATCCCATACTAGGAAATAGATATGAATACTAGAAGCTCAGAATCAACACAGATGCACAATCCATTATCCTAAAACTGCCCCCAAGACAGTTTCAGAATGTGATGATTAATTACACATTCCATTTAGTTCCCCCCAAATAATTGGTCCTGTGTAGGACAGTATCACAACAAAGAGCAATACGCCTGGAAGTTGGCTTCTTCCTCAGGCTCCCAGAAAAAGTACAAATGGGAGTGGGAAGCTGAGCAAAAAGGCTACGAAGATGGTGATGGAAACATGTGCAATATCCAGACTGAAGCATGTACTTTGAATGATAGAGTCTCACATTCAATGCCTAGCAGCATCTAGTTTTCAGAGCACTAAGTCAGGAGTAGCCCCTGAGCATAGCTGGGTGAGTCTCAAATCCTCCCCAAATACGTAATATCCAACCCAGGATAAGAACCAGTCCTGTAAAATTGAATGCCTACTCTTAATTTTGCAAGTCTTTATTCAGCCATCAAACTCTTGCTTTCCTTTAGCAAACACATTCCTTTCTTGCATGTCACTCCATCCAATCTACAACTATTTATTAACTTTCACTTTTACTTTAGAAGGAATTCTCCTAGTCACTGCATCTGCCCAAGGTATGTGTGGGATGGGATGGGTGGGGTGAAATCCATCAACTCTGAAAACCTCTAGCAGCTTCTTCCTGAATTGGTTTAGAAAATATGGTCAAAGAGTTAGCAGCTCAGAGATAGGACACATACCTTGAATGTAAATCTCTTGGTTCTATTACCTAAATTATAAAGAAAAAGATGATGAGCAGGAAAGAGAGGAGAAAGCAAAAGAACAAATGAGAGGAAACAAAAACAAATGAAAGAAAAAAGATGCAAAAAGTATTTTATAAGACCATCTAAGACTAGAGAGGCAAAATTTTCTATAGCATTTTCATATACAACCATCCATATCTCTCAATAAGGGTGAGTATTAAGTATGTTAAATATGTAACATGATAAGGCATGTACAACTATTTGCTCATTTAGTTCTCAAATTCACCTTGGAAGAAAACAGCATCTTTTCTTTAACAAATGAAAGGGCTAGGAAACTCTAAATTATTTGTTGAAAAAAATATATTTGCTTCTCTCCAGCATATTCAGTATAATGAGGCCAGTCCAGTCTAGAAGGCTGAGTTGCCTAGTAACAGGAATTATATGTCCCTGTATTTCTGAGGTAAAAGGTACCTGTTACACTGCCCCCAGGGTACTTTGGAAATGTGTTTCTTAATGACACAACTCCACCCTGAAATGTCTCCTAAAATATGGGCAAAAGTGAAGAGCCACTTCTGACTTTTCTCTAAGGCTAAAATATATCCTTCCATCAGGGACCATTGAATTCCATCTGTGCCAACACGGCCCAATCAATTTCTTCCCCAGGTTTTTAACAAAGTCATTTGGGGTTAGTAAGTTGAGTCATCCTTATTAATTTTAGTTAGTGTGTTAAAGACTCAACTTTTCAATACTAGTTTGTAGTCTCTGTGGAAAATGTTTTAATCCTCATTTGCAAGTGACTTCTTGGAGAATATGACTGTCAGAATTACATGCAAGAACTAAATGAACACAGAAAAGGAAATTGATTGTGGAACCTGCTATGTGTAAACCATGAAGTAGGTGCTTCAGCTGAAATATCATACCTAACCCTGGTAATGATATTATAAAATAATCTTATTTTAAATTTGAGAATACTGAGACCTGGAGAAATACTGTAAATTTCTCTTAAGTTCTAACAGTCTAGATTAAAACCATTCTCAATCCTATAATCCTTCCATCTCATTATGATGTATCCATAAGAGTGTCTACAAATTTTCCAGAATTTCACTGAGTACTTTTTTCAAAAATGTTTGACTAAAAAAGCTTTGAGTGCAATGAATACATAAACACAAACAAGAAAGCAGCTATTGCTATGCTAGTGATATAGCTCTCACAATGGCCGATCAGAAGTAGCTGATTATTTAATTAGATGGGGGCTCTGAAAACATTTCACAATCAAAACATGATCAAACCAAGAGAGGTTTTACAGGGTTAAGGTACTTGTTTGATCTCTGGAACCACATATGGTCTCTCAAGCTCTGCCATTAATGATCCCCATACACATAGCCAGGTAAGTCCTTAGTACCATGAGTGGCATTAAAGCAACCGAAAAAAATTCATTCACTGCATTTGATATTTCCCCCAATGGTTAGTAAGCTACAAGTAACTCAAATCAACCAGTCAAGTACTGTAATTCAACAGAATAAGCTTGAATTCTTAACAGAATTGATGAATAACTTAGCGTTCCTTTATCTTTTAAGGTAGCCATTCAATAATTATGTTACACTAATTTTTTAAGTTCAAAAAAGTTTCTCTCATGCTTTATGGTACAGAAATCTAGGGAACTGGTCATCTGTTTTTCCTGGTTTCATGTGATAAATCATCCCAATAATAAAATTCCCCAAAGTCATAAAAATCAAGCCTAGATATTAAAAAAATCAAGCTTAGATATATTTATGATGTGTTCAGACAAACAGGTATCATTCTGTTAGGGCATGGCAAAAGGTTACTATGACTTCTATCTGATATGCATATACTTATGGAAGTAGATATACTTACTTTAAAAGGTTAGTTAAATTAGACATAGTGCTGGATTAGTGGTTTATAGGATCTTTACCTCCTGGAAAGCCAACACCTCAGTAAGAAAGCTCCTTTAGCTGGAGGCACTGTAACAGATCATATCTCTGCTATCTCTTCCAGAACAGATTCACTTGGTATTTGTGTGTGTGTGTTTGGGGCCATACCCAGTGGAGCTCAGAATTACTCCTGTATTTGTCTCATTGTTTGTAACTAACAGAGTAAGGCAGAGTTGAAGGTGCCAGTTCAAGTAGTTCAAAGGAAGCAAAGTAGAGTGATCTGGCCAGTACAAGGAGTGGGGTAAGTGGGAAGATTGCAGTCAAAGGATAAATAAGTTCTAGAGGTTGATGTTTCAAATACTGACTACAGCTAATACTGTGTTAAATGTTCGCAACATAGCTTAAATAAGTATATATGTATATATAAGTATATATGTATATATACATAAGAATATATGTATATATATAAAAGCTATGTGAAGTAATGTATATTAGCTTGATTACAGGAATTACTTCACAGTGTCATTCAAAAGTTGTATTGTATGCCTTAACTATGTAGTATTTACTTGTTGGTCAAGCTTTAATAAAATTGGGGAGAAGCTTTATAATAATGTAAATAAATAAGTAAACCATTCATCTTTTCAGCCCTTTGCATATTCACCCAACAGAGAATCCAACTGAGATAGTGTTTGTGTTCTGCCCACTAAATGCATGCTGCAGACTTGTAGTTAATAGAATTGTACTGTTCACACCACTTATGTGAAGGGGTTCATTCACATCCTGAACACCTGGATGTGTTTAGGTGTCAATCCTGATTCTGTGTTCAGGGAACCATATAATGATTCAAATTCACATAATGCAACATAATCACCTTAAACTCTGAAATATATCACTGACTCTGTGTGTGTGTGTGTATGTGTGTGTGTGTATGTTGTATCATCAGTCTTAGCTACCTAAGTTTCCCCAAGTATATGTTGATTAAATATAACATATAGAGTCCTAGTGTAGGGGGGTGAGGTCTTTCTCAGCTAGGCCCGACGCCTGTAGCCCCTTCCGCTGGTGGGTTTGAAGATTGCAGGGTGAAGGTGGAGAAATTCAAAAAGCAGTCAGATGAAGTTTCAGGAGACAGACAATTTTATTACATGGCCCTAAAAGCCATATGCATTTCTCCTCATCCTTTCTAAGCTAAGCATTATTAAGCAGCCTTCTTTAGCAGCCCTCCATCCATCCTAGCTGCAACTGCCTCTCTCCCCTCACCCCAGGCAACACCTTAATTAGCAGCCACAGATGCCTCCCAGCTCTGGGTGGGTCTGACCATCCAAGTAAGATTAGCATATGGCATTGAGGGAGCTGTACCAGAATATTTATGCCATCAGAAATCTAAAGAACCTAAAGAAATCTATAGAGTTGAAACTTTACTATTGGAACTTCCCATAGTCAATTCACTAATCTCTAGTGACTAACATAAAATTATTCAAAAGGTAATAAATACCTATTCAAGTGTTCATTCTCTTATACTCTCTCTCTCTTTCGCTCTATACCTTTCTCTCTCTCTTGACATAATGTAGCCAAAGATAGTGTCCATTATTTTGCCCAATACCAGCTGGCATAATATTTCAATGCATCTCCCTAGAAATGACATAACTGTATCCAACTGGATTTAGCTAGAAGGATTATTTTACTACATTTTTCTGTAAGTCTGGAGTTGTATGTGCTCAAATTAAAATGCATATATCACACATACACAGATAAATCTATAAAGACAGAGACTAGATTAGTGATTGCCTCAAGCTGGATTTGTCAAGGGGAAATACATATAAATAGACACAGAATTTCTTTCCTCGGGGATGGTAAAGCTCTAAAATAAAATATGGTGTTAATAACATAGCTGCATATTTACTAAAAATTTACTGATTTATAATTTTAACAGTTTATTAAATATGTATCAATAAAGCTGCCTTTAAAAGTCAGTCTTATATCCCTACAGTAACACTTTTGCAAACCATACTGTCCAAAAGAAAAATGGGGGAGGGAAGACAGAAACAGAAGAAAAATGTCTGCCCAAAAGACAGGCAGGGGAGAGAACAAGGTAGAAAGAACTGAAACTAGGGACCTGAGAGGCAGGAAAAGTGCACTGGTGATTGATGCTGTACACTGTATGACTGAAACTTAATCATAAACAACTCTGTAACTGTGAAAAAATAAATGTATTATGAACAGCAGTGTAAACATACCATATTAAATAAAGTAATTTTTTTTAAAAAGTCAATCTGAGGGACTAAAGTAATAGGATAGTAGGTATGGCATTTGCCTTGCATGCAGCTGACCCAGGTTCAATGCCCAGCATTCCATTCATCCCATATGTTCCTCCAAGCACTGTTAGAGTAATTCATGGATACTGAACTAGAAGTAACTCCAGAGCATTGCCAGGTGTGACCCTAAAACAAGCAAAAGTTAATCTGAGGCATCAACAGTATAGCCAGCAACATTATCGAGCTGTTGCTCTGCTCTTTTGCTTATTTGTCTGTTTATCTTTGGGAGGGGGGCTCTTATCCTCTATCCTCAGGGCTCACTCCTGGCTCTGTGCTCCTGAATCACTCTTAGCCAGGGATAGAATACAGGTCAGTAATGTGCAAAGCAAGCATACTACCCAATATACTATCTCTCTGACCCTTCCTCTGCTCTTCTTAACAAGGAAATAGTGGGCTCTAGACCAGTCTTTACTTCTTTCTACTAAATTTATTCACCTTTTGCTCAATACACACACACACACACACACACACACACACACACACACACACACACACACACACACACTCATAAAAGGTTGAGAAATTTTTTTCTTTTTTTAAAGAAAAATTGTTAATGTAACCAAAAGAAGGAGTATGGTCTTTAATAACAAGCCTGCAACAATCTGCAGAAGTGGCAGAAGAGATGTAATTTGCTTTATTTTCTGTGGTTGTTGGTTGTTCACTCATCTCACAGTGATAGAAGCTGCACTTTTTTTTTTTTTCAAAGAAAACCAGAAGCTGCTGGAGATTTTGGTTCTCAGACAGAAAGCTGATGTAAATCAAGGATCTAGGGATCTTTGCCCGATTCAAAGATCCAAATGGGACATGCTTTTGAAGGATGTGTGATGTTCAATCCTAAGTGTGACCAAAACTGACAAATAGAAAGTTTATGTACTCAGTGAAAGCAGCATGTTTATCTCCAAAAGACACTTCAGTTTGAAGACATGATAGTTTCCTCCTACTGGTTCCCTCTTGTTTGCTAGGGGGTTGTGGGTTTGACTCTATTCCAAGCTTCTTTTATTCTTGTAAGAATTTTCTTCTTGTAAGAAGGCTTTCCTTCTCACCAAGGGTGCCCACACCAGAATTTCCAGTAATAAATAGTTCTTAATGCAATTTTCTAAACTGGAAGAGCATATTGTATGATATATAGCTATTCTATGTTTGTATACTTCAGATTTCTCAGAGAATCCAGTAATCGGCCAGCCATATAAAAGCATTGAAATTCTTACGATTGTGCTTGAGGCAGCAGTTATGGACCAGTTCTATGTAAGTGGTGGTGTTATGGCAAAAGTTACTGATAAAAGTAAAATTTGTAACCTGATACCAGAAACTGTCATTATTGTTCAATTTGTCATGCTGTTCAATCTATGTAGGTATTTGAAGAATGGAATGAAATTGGGAGGAATTTATTGCACTGCTAATGTCAGTCCACAGCCAACTGTTTCACTAGCTCTAAAACAAACTTAAGTCAGGCTTCTTATGATGACCCAATCAGGAAAGTTGTGGCAATCATCAAACCAGGAATACTTGGGATTGAAGTGAAAGCACAGTGAGTAGGGCTCTTGCTTTGCATATGGTCAATCTGTGATCAATCCCCAACACCCCAGATGGTCCCTTGATGCTGCCCAAAATGAACATTGAGTGAAGAGCCAGAGTTAAGCTATGAATACTGCTGGGTGTGGTTCAAATATAAAAGAAAAAAATTGTGAGCACAGTTTGTAAAGCAATTTTAAATTTTCTTCACACAGAAGATTTACAATTTTAAATGATCTGATTGCCAAAGAGGTTTGTCTAATAATTACAGTTTTGTTTTGTTTTGTTTTGTTTTTTACCAGTTTAACTAAAAAGCAGAAACAATAGCAGAGTAGATTTTTTTTAATATTAAGAAAAAATGTAAAATGAAAAGACTCATAGAAGGTGATAACTGCTGTTTAGATATTGATACCAGGACATGCTTTCCCTAATTACCACCTTACAGTTGCAGAATACCCTAGATGTAAACATATTATAATTATTTTGATTATTTTCATTAATTAATCAAGGAGTTAGATATCTTGCATGAGTGTTTTCTTCTGCATTTAAGTATCCTACGTCACTCATACTGTGATATTAAAGTTCATGTAGAAAAAACCATTCACTATATAAAAATTACAACACATAAAAAACAGTTCAATTTGGCTTGCACACAGTAT
The DNA here is from genome assembly GCA_004027635.1 of Crocidura indochinensis. Classification (NCBI taxonomy): domain Eukaryota; kingdom Metazoa; phylum Chordata; class Mammalia; order Eulipotyphla; family Soricidae; genus Crocidura; species Crocidura indochinensis. The sequence continues at coordinate 18,255 of PVKC010011435.1, forward strand.
AATATTACTCCAAGTATCATTCAAAATCTTCTACAGACAAGGTGTTCATCCTCATTAGATGTTGGTCTCAGCCTAACCATCTGGAACTGTTCTATTAAATTGCTGCTGGGATATTTACATCCAATTACCTCCACTTTCTAAATATATTCACTATCAAATTGAATTTATATTTCATATGTAAATGTATAAATTTGTGAAGTATAAGCTTATACTTCATATGGATGTTTTTGTAAAGTACCAATCAAAGTTTTCTTTTAAAAATATTATCAAAATAAGAAGTGAATCTGAAGAAGATTAAACAAAGGAATGGTGTGTATTTATTGCATGGGCTAGGTCATGAGTTCATCCCCTGTATGATTCTCAACATCAAATGTGTCCCTGAGTCTCTTGGGTGTAGCCTTGGTGATCGCTGAGCAATTGCCATGTACCAGCTTTGTGACCCACAGTACCACATAGCTGGGCCTAAGCACTGAACTGTTAGCTTAGCATTGTGAGGTCCCTAGACCTTTTTAATGTTGTCTGAGGCCTCTTCTACTCCCCCACAAAAAAATTACACCAAATTGAATACGGGCATAAATGTGAAAGGCAGCAACAAAAAAAAAAGTGTCTGAAAGAAAATATAAGATAATAATAGATCCTGGGTCAACGCCATAGTCTTAATCTTTTCTTGAAAGAGATGTCAAATAAGCCGTTAAAAAGCAAAGGTACAGCAGCCCAGCCATGCAGCTAGAAGCTGGCAATCTCAGAAGCAGAGGATGGGCCATCATCTCACCCTGCAGAAGTCATGTCTGTTGCATTCATCATCCATAATAGCCGCTTTGCCTTTTGGCTCAGTTTTACTTCTCTTCTATAATACTCTGCAGAGACATCAATCTGACCAAACTCTGGGTTTGCCAGTATTTGGGCTGATATCACCAGGGTTTTTTTTTTTTGGATTGAGTATGGATACCCTCCCCTTTCATGGGGGCCAGCAGCTATAACCACTCCTACAGGTGCAGTCACCATGTTCACACACTATAAAAGGAATAATAACAAAACAATGATGAAAAAGGTAACAATATGAAAATAAAAACCTTTTGAAAGAAAGTATAAGTTAATAATAGGCAAATAATTATACCAGAACACTAAAACGCTATAATAGAAACAATGACAAAATAATTAGTATTGATAATATCATCTAGAATAAGGACATAATCAATATATTGAGGTGACAAGAACAGGATGGGATATAATATTTATATTATAAATATTAGGAATTAGGTACAGATGCTTCTCAAGAAACTACTTCACAAATAAAAAGACAGTCAACTCATTTTCTAAAATGGATAAGATGGCTAGAAAGACAGCACATGCTTTACATGCAGAAGATGCAATTTCAATTCCAGGCAGCGCACAATTTCTGAGTACCTCCAGGAGCTATCCTTAAGCACCACATCTGGAGGTGCCTTGAACACTGCTCAATACAAAAGTTAATATAAGTAAATATTTAAAAAAATATATAAAATGGGGAAGAGACCTAAACAGGCATTTTATGAAAGATCTCCAACTGAACAATACAAATGAAAGAGGGCACAGGTATAACCACCATCTCAATTCCTGTATCTGTCCATTTTCTTAGTGGTATTTCTCTATTACATTTTTTGGTATTTAAATCTGCCGAACTTTCAATGGAGAGAAGATAATACTCAATTTAGAATAAAACAAGATTTCCTTTCTTAAATAAAGTGTGAGTTTGATAGAAGGCACCACCAAAGGTAGTCAAAAAATAGGTATGAAATAGCAACAACATGATTACTAAAACATGCACATATTACATACAAGTACCCATTCCAGACACATGCACACATACCTATATGCACACATACATACATACACACCCATACACATCCACATACATATAGCCCCATCCGACACCATGCATATATATATATATATATACATGGATAAAATGTAAGGAAAAGAAAAAAAATTAATATGGGATCAATAGGACATCCTGAACAGTGATAAAATTACAAGATAAATTACTATAAGTTGCAGAACACAGTCAGTCCAAGGCGACCTCACAGAGGAAAGGCCAGGGAAATAGCCACCTCTTACATTCACTCATGTGCCCACCTTACTGAGACCCTCTTTAGTCAAACCCAACTAGAGAAGAACAAGGTATAAGTGCTATTAATAGTTTTTCCTTCTTGTGCTTAGAGGTAGAAGAATTTGGTCACTAGATCCACATGTGCCCGGGCATCATTTGATGAAACACTGGAGGCTCTTGAGAGTTAGGTGGAGTGTGATCCATTTGGCTCCTAAGCACATTTCCGGGCCATTCCCATATGTGCAAAGCCCAGCTGTACCCCATCCTCCACACTCCATTGAATCCCTGGCCTGTTGGCTAAGCAACAGGAAGGGGTGCTCCACCACTTGAACACTGTATGGGAGACCCCAAAAATAATAAAATTAAATTAAAAAGCATTGATACACAGTGAGCAAATAGTACAATCCAAAGTATTATGTTCCTAGAACATTAAAAGAAGATTCATCACAGATTCATTGCATTTTCGTTTTCATATGCAATTTGTGGAAAAGGAAAAAAAAGGAGCAACTAATTTATAGTTCATTATTTTTATATGTTGTTCATTATTACATGGTAAACCAAGATAATGCCTTGCATAATGTATTTCCTATTAATTGGGCATAAACTTGACTTCCCCCCAAAAAGTTAGACATCTCAGGGATAAATTATTAAAACTTATCTTAGGGTGTTATTCTTCATTTAACTCACTTTTTTTTGTGGTTTTTGGGTCACACCCAGCAGTGCTCAGGGGTTACTCCTGGCTCCATGCTCAGAAATTGCTCCTGGCATGCACGGGGGACCATATGGGGCACCGAGATTCGATCTGATGGCCTTTTGCATGAAAGGCAAATGCCTTACCTCCATGCTATCTCCCGGGCCCTCATTTAACTCACTTTACAACCTGCATTTAGGAACTTGAGAAAGGACTTTATTCTATAGAGATGCAAAATGACTTGAACAGAAACTTGTCACTTTAAAAACTTGAGGACCCTCTTCTGTTCTCCCCTTTAACACTATTCACTTTACCATTTTCCCCAATCCATATCTATGAGCCCATTCATTTCTCTTTATCACACTGAGTTCTCAGCAAAAATATCAATTAGTACAAGATCCAAGATGCTTGCTATGTTGAATTTCTTAATAGGCTTTAAAATTGACCATTAAGTAGCAGACTACTCTTCTGTATCACAAATTTATTTTCTTTTTTTTTTCCAGTGTTTGAGCCACACTCTGCAGCACTCAGGGGTTACCCCTATCATTGCACTCAGAAATTATTCCTGGCAGGCTCGGAGGACCTTATGGGATGCCGGGAACTGAACCTGGGTCTGGCCTGGGTTGGCTGCTAGCAAGGCAAATGTCCTTCTGCTGTGCTATCACTCCAGCCTCTGTCTCACAACTTTCAACCTGAAAAGTGATCTAGGATATAGGCCAGTTGTTTTCTATTCTACATCTCCCTATTATAGTGCAAAACAAAACCAATCTTTACATATACTAGAGCATACATATACTGGAGTGTTTATGTATGTACATATATAAATATAAATATATATGGGAGCTTCTCTGAAACTGAAACAATCCTGTGTATTAATCAAATGATAGGTCTGTTGTCTCGGCACTGGAATGAAGTCTCCTGTGAGTGTGTATAGTGTCTGAATGATTCAGCCTGTATCCTCAGAGATTCAAACAGTTCCTCCATCTAGTAGGCTAAGTGTATGATAAATAAAAGATGAGTAACTAAATGTGATATCCTTTCTTTGAAATTTCCTTTGGCAGCAATTCAACTGAAGTTTGTCATCCACCCTAAGTCAGCTACCTTTATAATAAAGACATCTACTTGCAGTAAGTTAAAGAGATAAATGGATGCCCTTTCCATCTTTCCTACACTTGCTTCCTAGTTCCCTTCATCCCTCCCACCTCTTCCCCTATATCTTCTAAATCTCACTCTCTCTCTCATTCACTATCTGAAAAGCAAGCTTAACAGCTGCAAGAGAAAAGAACCCTTTTCTTGTGCAATGCAAACACTGTACTGTTGTAGTCAGCTCAATAATGATTCCTGCATGCAGTCATCTGATCACAGCACTTTAGCCCGCATATGTCCAAGGGACCAGCAGTTGGAAACCATGAAATCTAGCCCACATCTTCCTGATTACGTTCACCAAACACCATTCCTTTCTCAGACCAAAGCAAAATAAAAGAGTTCTACCACAGATCTTGGCAAACCAATTTTGGCATGGCAAGAAACAGCTTTTCATTTATTTTCTGAATATATTTATAAATTTTATTGAAACAAAAGTCAAAGATCCTTTAGGTCAATTCTCTTTAAAATTGTTTAGTGTTGGAGGAGCTTGCTATTTGACTGACAGTACTCAGGGCTTACTCCTGGCTGTCTACTTGAAAAACACTCCTGGTGGGGCATGAAGGGCCCCATACAATACTGGGGACTGAACCTGGGTTTTACATTCAAGGTAAGAATGTGCCTTACCTGCTGTACTCTCTCAGTACCTCTCTTAAAACTTTTCAACCTCAATTCATAGTTGGATATGTTGTAACTCTACCCTGGATTTAGGTGTATCTACCTGAGTCCCTCCCATTTATGGGAGGAGTCTTGGGCAGATATGACATGTGGCTTTACCTGCAAGACCCCTCCCACTTCCTGGGAGGGGTCTTGGAAAAGGTGACATAAGGGCTTTGACCCAAGGGATTAGGGGTTTTTGGCCTTTTGGTCTTTTGCCAACATGGAGGTCAGAGGTGACATGGATGAAAGAAGATGCAGGGCTAGCTAAGAATGGCAGCGTAAATGGTTAGCAGCCACATCAGCTGGCTAGGGCAATAAAGATGTTATCTCTCTGGAAGCCTGCCTGTGAGTGAGTTCAATACCTGTTGCTGTCCTGGACCCCAGACACTCCAGTTAATGGGGAATGGAGCCACGTGGTCCTGAGCCTAAGGACAAAGGCCTCCATTCTCCATACAAGTCCATCCTAAGGGCCTGATGCAACAGATATGTTTTTTTAACCTCACAGCTAAATGTACACATTCATTCATTCTCATATACAAATGTACAGTGAATCAGTAGCCAACAACTCTTAAAGATGCATGTAATAAAACAAATGAAGGAAAAATAAAAAACTTTGCCTACTATCACGAAATTTACCTTTCAATGTAAACTTACCCCTGTGTGTCTCTGTGTACATATATTCATTTGTTTGCTTGTTTATGTTCTTATATTGATCACAGAATTATAGATTATTTTTATTAATGGATCAAAACTAATAAGTTGAAAATTACTAATATGATCTTATATTTTCATTCTACAGATACAGACAATTAGAAATTGTGAAATGAAGTTTTTAAATTTGAACCTGTCTATTGAAAGTGCCTGAGGATATCCTACTGAAAATGTCTAGCAGATCTTTAAATATATATATAGTGTGAAGCTCAAAGATGTTTAGAATAAAGTACAGATCTGGAAGTCAGCCAGTTAATGCCTTGTAATGAAGAAGTGTTGCAAAAATAAAAAGTGCTAAAGTTCTTTCTTTAAGATTGTACTGCAAGATATCCAAAGTTACATCAACATTTGCATAACATTTTGCAGAGGAAAAAGTCAATACAGAAAACCAAGGGAGAATTACAGGAATAAAGTTCACATTGCATAGAGGTAAAGTAAGAATATTATAGATGCACTGGATTTAGCAATTACTGACATCTGGTATCTATTGAGACATGGGTAGACACTGGGCTAGAAATGACTGAAAAATGACTGAGATATTAGTGAAAACTATGTTTTTAATAATATTGACAAAAGAAGTAAAGAGTGAGCTATGACACAATAGCTGTAGAAGGTAGAAAGATCTTGGCATAGGAAAGGAATAAGAAAGGACTAGATGCACAATACTGAGGAATAAGAGCCAAGAGAAAAAGCCAAATATTAGATATTGATATAGAAATATCCCAATATTTACTTATATTGTAAATATATATGTAAATACATTTACATATATTTATGGGGTGTTGTAACCCCACCCTGGATTTAGGTTAATCTACCTGAGACCCACCTATTGATGGGAGGAGTCTTGGGTGGATATGACCTGTAACTTTACCTGCAGACCCGACCCAGTTCATGGGAGGGGTCTGGGAAAGGTACTTAAGGGCTCTTTGGTCTTTGGCCGGGGGCCAGCTTGGAGGTCAGAGGAAAGATGGCTGAAAGAAGTTAAGATGCAGGGCTAGCTAAGAATGGCTGAATGCTTAATTGGTTATGATATAGGCCACACATGTGGTGGATAGGGTCTGAATAAAGCTGTTACCTCCTGAAGCCTGCCTGTGAGTGAGATTTCTACCTGTCGCTTTCCTGGACCCCAGACCCATCGA
>PVKC010011436.1:0-13313 GCA_004027635.1 Crocidura indochinensis
TGTGTGTGTGTGTGTGTGTGTGTGTGTGTGTGTGTGTGCAGGATCATTGGCAAAGCATCAATTGTGAGTGATGAAAATAGAAGGTGTAGGAAGGTATGAACTTGGTCACCCTCTCCTCCCAACGTTGCCAGCTTTTAGCTGAGTGGTCAGTATAACCATAATTTTTCACAGCTTAGTATATAACTCTTTCAAGAATAGATTAAAACCATGGAGCTGACCAAATGTGTCCATGGTATGGGTATATGATAGGGTATATGTAAGTGCTTGGAATCTCTCCTGGTTAATTTATAGGTGCGTGAAAAACCCTAGTCAAGAGATTTCTAAAAATCATTATAAATTGCCTTGTCTCTTCTGGATTTCTGTTCTGTGCCTTTGAGCTTCTAGGATCCTAGAAAATTAGACACTGAGGATAAATACTTATACTAACAAGTTATCACATTTTACCACCCTTGGCTTTAAACCCTACTGCATGGTATACACAAAGCTAATCTGAGGGAATTTAATTGTGAGTGAAATACAATACACTTCTCAAATTGCCCTAATCTGAAATTGGTTCTTCCTGAGTGTTTTTAACTTTTTTTATTTAGTTTTTTTGACTCTCTAATGTAGCTTTATTTCTTAGGAGCAGATATTTTTTTCCAGTGAAACTAGTAAAGCCTTCATTTATTTTAACTGACACATTTAGGACATGTAATGCACCAGTATTGTTGGCCAAGATGAAATATAAAACATGAAAACATGGAGTAAAAGTGGCTTGTAAATTTCCAACTTGGAACAGTTGACTGAAGCTCAAAGGATACTTGGAAGGTGCTGATTGTCCTATGGCTGAATTTCTAAGGGAAGCGACCTTAAGTATCTGCTAGCAGGATTTATAACAGCACATGTGATTTCCTCCCCCACTTTCTTCTCTACTTCTGCGATGAGGAGCTGCTTCTCCTAAGGTCAAGCTTTACTTCATCACAGTAAAGACCATCTCTCTTTTCTGCCTCTCTGCAAGAGATTTCTGATCAGCTCTTAAATATCAAACCTCCCAATCTTATTTTTACTTCTCTCTAAGCACAATCCTAAGCATTACTTTCTGCCCATCTTCACTATCTCTAAGGAATTGTGAGTATTCTTCTGAACATTTCCCCCTCTGTGCTCAGAGCCCCTCAACATTAAACTCTTTTTCTCTATCATTGTTTTTTTTATTGGATGAATTGTTCCATTATGTTAATTGATCATCTAAATGGAGTGATCACATCCTTGACCACTCCCCATTCATTATCTTTCATTGCCATGTTTGCTCCTGTCCTTTTCTTTATCCTACTCTGTAGCCTTGCCCTCATTTCCTTGCCCAACTCTGCATTTACCCCATTATTAAGCAGACTTCATTATATTTTCTATGTATGTTATTTTCTTCATGCCCATAGCTTCACTTACTGTTTTTGGGTTGACATACTCCAAATGACTATCAATAACATGTTAAATGTGGCCTTTGTGTTGTGAGCACATGAAGAGCATGTTAAATCAGAATCTCCTACAGGTTGATAAACAACCTCATTAGCAAGTCATTCATGTGTCCAAAACTGAAGTCCGAGTTCTCATCACAAACCTGTTTCTGCTCCCATTCTCCTGTACACAGTGGCAGATGTCACAGTGACAAAAATTTGATAAAGGAATTATATCTTCTTTATCAGTTCTAATCAAGCTCCATTGATTTTTATTTCCTCACTTTGACGGGGGGAATATGTCTCTATCTCTCTTTTCACAGACTAGTATCACAAACCAAATTGCTGAATATCATCACTTCAACTTAATTGTCACATTTATCCTCGTACTATACTTTTTTAATTAAAATTGAGAAAGTTAACATACCTTTCCTGAAAAATCTTCATAATTTATTATGCCAAGTTATGAGTTTTTAACAAGACTTAGTTGTCAGATAATCACATAATTTGTCATTAAGTCTCATTAACTTTGAAGACTATAAATACCAGTTTTAAAAAACAGTACTAGAATAATAAATATAGCTTGTCTGTGTCAAGTAATCCTAGACATATGGTCACTCCCCCAGGAGGTCTTTAAATGGATGGTCCTTCTCTCTTTCCAGGTCTCACTTATTCTTATTTTCCCCTTAGTTTAGTCTCTTTAAATTGGCCAGTCTTTTTTTCATTCCTCAGAATTTCATGATCTTCCCTTCTAAGGCTATCATGTTGTTTCTTCAGCCTAAAATACACTTTCCCTCACTAAAATCTTTTCAATCATTCTGGTCTCAGGTAGAAAAATCTACATTCTCAAAAATAAAAGACAAAACTTTGAGATTTACTTCTCTTTTCCTCATCAAGATGCCAACACACAAGCCTCCTTCCCCAATGAAGTCTGAAATGTCTGACTTCAGCCTAGATTGTAAGACTATGAAAGTAGAAAATGATTGGGTTTTGCCTAGTCTTATATTCTCAATTTCCAGGACAAGACTTGTATCATCAGAGAAAGTAGTCTCTAATATATGCTGGAAATCCTCGTGAAAGGTGCCATGCCTATTTGTATGATGTGGAAGAGAGCCTGAAGCTCAGAAGAATAGTTGGATGAGGTCATCATCCTTGTGGCCTGTTTTCTTAAATATTTTTTAAATATTTTAGTCTGTTTTTATAGGTAATCTGTGTCAGGAAGTTTCATGTTTTAAGTAAATAAACCTATTATCAAATAAAATATTTAGGATGATAACAATAGACCAAATGATTACAAATGAATATTACTTTGATTAGATTGGGGATTTTCTATCCCTCAATATGCATCTTCCTTTGGCCCTGCTCAATCTAAATCTATTCAGTTGAAATCTTTGAACTTAAAAAAACATAGACTGAAAATTCCTCTTCTCAACCATTGGATAATTTTCTTAAGAAAACTTTAAGTGGGAGCCAGGCGGTGGCGCTGGAGGTAAGGTGCCTGCCTTGCATGCGCTAGCCTAGGATGGACCGCAGTTCCATCCCCCGGTTTCCCATATGCTCCCCCAAGTCAGGAGCGACTTCTGAGCGCATAGCCAGGAGTAACCCCTGAGTGTCACTGGGTGTGGCCCAAAAACCAAAAACCAAAACAAAAACCTTTAAGTGTCCTAAAATGAAATCACCATTGCCACAAATTAATGTACCTTTTACAGTAAGGAGGAGATCATAGTGCTATAGAGAAGCACTAATTGTTCTAATCTTACTAAACTTTGTGTAGGATTTATATTTGCTAAGTTTAGTATATGTGAGAGTAAAACTGACTCCAATATAATTGAACATCTTGGAACTCTCACTCACTCATTCATTTATGTTTAAATATATGTTGAAGTCTTATACGCTAAGAAGTGAATTCTTAAGATTTTTTACATTGTGTGCATTGTGAAGAGATGTTCATTTTTTTTCTTTATAGTACCCATTGGATACATATATAGTAAACACCCAAATACCATTGTTGAATTCATAAAATCTTTTAGCTCTTAAGGTTATAAAGTATATTTAAGGGTTTAAATTCTGTATATTTGTTGAAATACTGGATATATATGTCTATATGTACATATGTTTATATGTATATATGCTATATGTTAAAAAATTAAATATATGTTAAAATTTTAAAGCTATTATTGCAGCACCAGTAATAAGTCCTTCAAAAATCGTTATGACTCAAGAAAGAAGAATGATAACCAAATATTTGTTTAGGTTTTGAAACATCAAAATAATCAGACTCTTAACTCCTCTTAAATCACTTACATTTCTGTTCTTCATTCTGTTTTCTGTTGTTGCTGATATCCTCCATCATCTTGCTCTTATTCCTCCTTTTCAGCTACAAAGGCACTTGTTTCTTGTTCTTGTGATCTCAGTACTCAACTAATTAAAAGAACAGTCTCTGATGAGGGACTGATTTTGTCAACTTCATTTACAAAATGGGAGATACCAATATTGTTAGTGATAGTCTAGATGGTGAAGTACAAACACTAAAAGAGAATAAAGATGCTTTGCTGTTTTCTGTTTTGGAATAGTTGACTGTAGCTCCAAAGGAGACTTGCACAGAACATAAAACACATTAATGTCCGAGTGAGAAGTTCACAATTATCTTTCATTCCAAAATTAAGGTGTTACTCTTCTTAAATTTTTTTTCAGTGGAGAAATCTAATTCCAATAAAGTACTTGTTCACTTACCCTAATTTCTCTCCCCAAACAATATTCTTTGTGTTATCTGGTAGGTAGTGAAAGCTTCAATTAGCTGATTATATTGTTTATACTCATTTCTCTCACTTCTGTAGTATGTTATTGCCTCCAAAGAAGAGCACTACCAATATATTTTTCTCATGAAGGTTTCTGTTTCTAGGAATCACAGAAGGAGCTAGATCTGAAGGAAGAATTCCTATGAAAGCCCGGTGAGGTCTGAGAATCCCTCAAGAATGGTTAAAATGCTGAGTTTAGCATCTACAATTGCTCCTTCTAACTAGGAATAGATCTTTATTTGGGGAATTTTAGATTTGCTTATACTGTTTGTAGGTATTTAAGCAAGGGTGGTTAGTGTTCTTAAACTCTGCATTGGCGGTTGGCAGCTTCCACTCATGACTTAGGACCCATCCTTCCTTTTTTTTTTTTTTTTTTGTTTTTTGGGTCACACCTGGCAGTGCTCAGGAGTTACTCCTGGCTCCATGCTCAGAAATTGCTCCTGGCAGGCACGGGGGACCATATGGATCACCGGGATTCGAACCAATGACATTTGCATGAAAGGCAAACGCCTTACCTCCATGCTATCTCCTGGGCCCAGAACCCATCCTTCCTGTTGGTCAAACTACACTAAGCAATAAAATCTCTTCCTAACATCACAGAAAACCCCAGATCAAACAGATCTGTCTTGCATTCTGAAGCTAATTGTTTGCCCAAGTCATGCCTGAAAAGGGGTTTAAGGAAATTAGTTCATGTTGCTGAGTTTAAGGTACGGGAACTTTTCCAAGTAGCAAATGAGTCAAGACCCCATTTGATTTTCATAGGAATCAAAAATACTAATCAAAACAGAATCAATATTCTCTCATTTCTTCTGCTAACTATTTGGTGATGCTTACACTATATCAGGCACTACTTTTTATTTTAATAAGGAAGTATTACCCTTACAAACTCAAACACATTCAATGCTCAGTATAGTACATCAAAGGTATATCTTGTTCTTTACAGGAAGTTCTCTGAAAACATTATGACATAATTACAGGATACACACAAAATTAAATATATCAGCATGATGCAACTATTCAGTACTGCATACAGTGCATTATCTATAAGACATCACAAGGACACAAGGGTTGTTGTTCTCAGGTTTGTGCTATTTAGACCTGTCAGTAATAGTGATCATCAACTTTTTTTTAAGGTTTGGAGTCAAAGGAGCACTGTAAAAACATTGTTAGTGTGGCAATTATTGTTTGCATGGGCCCACCAAAGTATGAGGGTCATGGAAAGGAAAATCTTAGGCCTAAGTACAAGGAGACCCTACCCCTGAAGTTTCCTGACAGAAGACCATTTCTAGGCTCCAGGCCAACCAGTTTGTCCAATCCCGGTCATTGTCTGCAGTGCCCATACAGTTGTACGTTTCACAGTCTCTGCTGTTGATCTCATGCCTCTGCATTAAAGGTCCTGGAATCTGTACATCTCACATTGAAGTCAGGATGGTGCACAGCGGTGTCTAATTTCATCTAATAATTAACGGGCAATGAAGAAAACCCTGTCCAGTACTCAAGTCATTGTTGTTGTTGTTTAAATCTTCTCAGTGTTAAGTGAAGACTCTACTGAGTAAATCGATGTCAGAGCAGCAGTAGGGTCTTCCCCAGTAGAGGATTGCTTCCAGGTGATGTCATAAGCAATGTTGAATATTTCATAGATTGCTTCCCTGGTTCAGGGGTAACTGGAAAATGCCCAAACTTCTGAGGCCTGTGCCAGGTCATCATGTCAATGTTCAGGGTTTGTAAGGTTCCATTGCACCACAAGGTTAGTGTGTTCCCATCTCTATTAGATAAGAACTTATTTGTATGTATAGTATTTTCCATTTTAATGTGCCCATACAAACAATGAAGAATGCCACCTGGCATTATCAGCGCATAAGAACAAGTCCATCAATCCCCGTGACCTGGTTCAAACATAAGCATTAAACTGAGGGACTCTCACCAAAATTTCTTATTGAACATTTCCCAGCAAGATTGGTGCCTATGGAGATTCTAGAATAAGTCCAATAATCTAATTGATTTGGTTCTTATATATACATTAAATGAAGGGACACTTCTGCAAACTTCCTTATTTAACAATAAACCAGGTCTTTATAACATTGTTCTGTGTATAAGGTCCTACTGCATTACAAGATTTGTGTGTTCCCATCTCTATGAGATGAGAACGTGTTTGAATGTAATTTCCCCTTTTAATATGCCTATGCAAAGGAAGAATAGTATCACGTGGCAAAATTGGTGCCTATGGGGATATTTGAACAAGTCCAACAATTGAATTGACTTGGGTCTTATATAAACGTTAAATGGAAGGACATTTCTACTAACTTCCTTATTTAACAAATAACAAAGGAATAAAAAGTAGGGAAAATAAACAATCTAACGTAAGACAGTGGACTCAATAGTCACCGTATGTGGGGACTAATCAGAAACCTAGTATGGTAGCAAACACAGTTACACAGTGAAGAAAGGAAGAGGCCAAGAAGTCACTGAGAGTGAACAAGTAGAAAAAGAGTACTGGCCTCTTCCCAGTCTGAGAGTTCAACCCCTCATTTTTATTTTGAATATATATGGTACCCCCACGCAAAGTGGTCTCCTCCCAGACTGAGAGTCCATTCTCCCATTTTTATTTTGAATATATATGGTAACGCCCCTGCATGGTTTTTAAAATGGAGACCAATGAGAAAAATACCAGTGAATGTCAAGACATACACCAGTGCTGCATCAGCCTGCCCTCCACCCCATGCATCCTCCCCTTAGTGTATGGAGACAAAGGCAGAAAGACTGAGGATCACGATACAGTCCTCCTGGACCAGCAACCAGGGAAGACCTGGAATACAGGGGAGAATAAGGGAACGGCTGGAGGCCTGCCAGGCCTCCCAGCAACCCCCAAGCTAGGGAGAATGCCATCCGGCATGGGATGTCCCCTAACCCCAATATCTGGGTAGAGCTGGCTTCCAGGATCAAGGCACCAAAGCCAGCTATCTGCCCGGCCTCTCCCTTTACTCCTCCTCCCTAGTGTAGGGGCAGGGGAAGCCTGGAGACCCCTAATGGAGTCCACCTGAACCCACAGCAGGCCACACGAGTTGGCACTCAGGCCAGACCTAGAGTCCAGGGGGAAATAGGGGAATGGCTGGAGGCCTGCCAAGCCTCCCAGCACTCCCCAAGCTAGGGAGAATATATCAGGCACTATTTTAAATGCTTTATTTGTAAGAATTCTTTTGATATTCACAACAGCCTTATTATTTCAACTCTGTAAGTAGAGAAATTCAGGCAAAAAAAATTTCTAAGCATGATCAATTTGTCTATGGTTAATAGTTTCTTATCAGTAGAACACACACAATTTGACTGATTCCTTTTCATCAATGTAGAAAAGTTGTATAGGTTATTGTAGAACCAAACAGAAATTTATTCTGTTCTGTTTAGGGGACAAAATGATAATGTTAAGGACTGAGTTAATGATAAAATAAATACCTCTCAGAGCACTGAGAAATGATAAAGGAAATAGAAGCTCTATTATTTTAACACTTCCAAACAATTATAATTTTTTATTACTCTACCCTCACAACTAAAAATGAAAATAACGATGGGAGTTGTTCCCTAAGACAGGCACTATTCTCGGAGTATTGAAAATATTTTAAAAGTCCTTTCAGCACTTTTTTTTGTGTGTGTGATTATAAACCTATGATTATTCTCTTCTTCCAAATGTCTCAGAACCACTACCCTCCACTTTGGCATTTGTACATTCATCCTCATCTTTTCCTCATAATCAATATTCTTTGAGATTCTTCTATTATTTGGTAGTGAAAGCTTCGATTAACTGATTATCTGTCTTTAGCACATTTCTTCCACTACTAGTAGTGTTTTATTGTTTCTGAACAAAGAGAGTTAATCATCTCCTTTTACCAAGCAGGACTCTGTCTATAAGCATCATAGTATATCTGAAAGGAAATGGAACTGAAGCTGAGTATGGACTAAGGAATAAATGAAGCCCTGGTGAGGTCTGAGAGCCTACTTGGGGTTGAAGACTTCTAAATTGAATTATTAGACATGAGAAGCACCATTTCCTTTGACTTCTTGGTGAGTTTGGGCAATTCATTCATAGCTAAAGCATAGAAAAATGAATGAATCTGGAGTTTAACTTGATCGTTCCCCTTGACAGCTCACTCAATGATGCTGCCAAAGGTTTGGACAAGTTGTTCTAAGGAATATTTTCCCAGCATCTCTTTTTGGGCCAACAACTGTTCCCTTCCTTTATTTCTTCAGGTAAAGGGGTTTGAGAATGCTTTTTCTTATATGACTCTCGCACTTTAGTGTAGCACCTCATTCACACACTTGCCAACAGAACTCTATATCCTGTAACACCACTTCCTGCCTAAATTTTGATGGAAATTAAACCTTTAGAGTTTAGTGCATTTGTATTCTTTTAATATAAAACTTTCTGTTCTACAGCCTCTTCCTATATTTTTTTTCTGAACAGAAACTCTACCAATAACTTTTTACTCAGAAGTATATGAAATAATTTCTAAACCTCCAGTGGAATTTATTTGTAGTCCTTCATTTAAAAGCAGTTCTAAGATGTAATTTCCGTCCTAATCATAGGAAAAATTCAATTAATTGTGCACGACAGAATTAGGTATTACCATCTTTGTATATTATAGAACCATTGGGTTTAAGAGTTTTTCTGATGATGAAGAAACTGCTTGACTGCCTGATGTTGGTTGAAGTAATAATTTTTTGAGTAGTTATTCAATCATGAAATTGTTCAGGTGTTACGAGAAACAGATAAAATGAAGATAGACTCTTTGCTACATATTAGATAAACAATCTAAATAGTTTTCATAAGACTTGAATCTTTATGAACAAAAGTAGGAGAAACTCTCTATAGTTAGAACACAAATATATTGATTGCTTATTTAGGTCAAACTTCATATTTCATTATTTTTTAGAACTCCGTGTCTTAAAATACTTATCAAGCATCAAGACCAAAATTTTACAGTTTAAAATTAAAATACTGGGCTAGAGCAATAGCACAGCAGTAGAATATTTGTTTGCTAAAAATGCAATAAAATGTGAATAATAAATGATATCTAATACTTAATACATTGTCCTTCACAGATATTAGAAAACACAAATTTTGTTTGGACAACATTTTGTTACATAGCAAATTATCTGAAAATTCAGTGACTTCATCTTTTTCCCCATTGAGTCTATTGGTCAGGAATTTGGGCAGAGTTTTGCTGTGGAGTTCTTCTGTTTTCAGTTGCATCCATCCTCACATCTTGATAGTGTAGCCAGTTTCACTGGGAGCTGGCTAGTTGAAGATCGCCTCTCCTAGGCGAGAACTCATCTCTGCTCTACATGGTTTCTCATCCTCCAGCAGGTTAGCCAGGCTTGTTCATATGGCAGCTGGGCAGGATTCCAAGAAAGACAGTAAGTAGCATGGAAGAAAGGCCCAATGTCACTTCCACCACACTGTATCGGCCAAAGCAAGTCACACAGCCATGGAGATTCAAGGGCAATGGGAAGTGGAAGCTATATGTGATGGGAAGAGCTCCTAAACTCTAAAGTAAAAGCCATAGATACAGCAGTTTGCAATCTAACTAAATCAGATAACTGGATTGGGAGTGATAAACCAAATATTCCTGTTTGCTTCTTGTGATCAAAGGAGATGGTAAGGAAGGAGAAAATGCTTCATGTATCAATACATACAGCTTTCAGGCACACTTAATTCTCTATGTATTTCTCAGGTGCAATAAGACCTTTTTTTTCCTGTTTTACCAACAGTCCACACTAGTGTGATTTTTTGTTCTTTTGCCCAACCTTGGTTTTTGTTGTTGTTGTTGTTTTACGTTTTCCTTAGCTTTTCTTAATTCCCCCTCCCCATTTGCTCACTATCTCCCAGATCTGCTTTTTTCCTTCTCTGAGTGAGTTTTATCCTTCCCCAGTCTCTCTTATCCTGTGTACTGTCAATTCCAGAATCTGGCAGAAACCAAGTCAGTGAAGAAAACACTCAGTCATTTGGCAACAGGAAGACACAATTAGATGCCAACTTCGAAAGGGCTAGAGGACATTTAAGCTCCAAGTGCTGGAAATGTTACTGAAATTGCAGAGAAAACAGAGGGAAAGTACTTGAGAAATTTTTTACTAGGCAAAGATGGGACCTTTCACATTTTCCCCATTGCCTGTCAATAAGAGAGCAGTATATCCTTCTTAGAGCCAATAGAAGTATAGAAAGAAAAGTGAGAGTTTCTTCATGGTAATGACAGCTGGACTTTCCATGATTCATAATTAAAGGGATTCCCAGAGCAAAGAAGTCCAGCACTGGGGACAATGAAGTAGAAGATTCTAAATTCCCCTGTGAATCAGGATCTCTAAAGGGTTACTGAGTTGTGTATTGAATCACGAAACACAAAAGTATCTTCCCTTTTCATGCTACCTAGTACTACTTACCATTGTCCTCAGACTCAGGATAGTCTATTATTCAAACCTCTGTTTTCTATTGTTATTCTTTTAATACAGTCCTTGCCCTTTACCCACAAAAGGATTGTTAGTTCACTGAGGCTTCTCAGAGATCATGAACCACAGGAAGAGAGCATAACAGCGGAAACTTGGGATCAAAGTACAACCTTGAAATTAGAAATGACACCACAGATTATTGTTTGCATTATATACAAAACCATTATTAGGCACAATTAGCAATTAAAGACTCTTAGGTACAGTTCTAGGGTATTCTACGATATATTCTGAATCATGGGATAAGTGCTTTGGCTGCAAGCCAGTCATTGAAGAGACCACAGAAAACACTAATCTAAAAAGCGTCCTCCTTTTTGGCCATGACACAGAGCACTTCATCAAGCAAAGCCACATATGAAATAGGGAAGCTTCATCTTTTTACTATGAAATGAATTTCTATTTTATCCAAAGTTCATATGGCCCCAAATAACTAGATGAGCACACATATATTGTTCTCCATTTTTTTTAAAAAAATGAGTTAAATAATAAATACATAAATAGGATCCAGGTAATGTTTTTTGAAATTTTATATCTTATATAGGTCAAACTTATTATAAGCTCTTCTATCCTTTGCATATCTAATATTAGGCAGTAACATCATTCATAATAGTGATCCCAAGGCCCTCATATTCTTTCTTAAGCATGATTGTCAAGCTAGTTTTAATAAAAGCAGTGTTATCTTTATTAAATTTCTTAAAAAATGAAATGGAGGGGCCCGGGAGATAGCATGGAAGTAAGGCGTTTGCCTTTCATGCAAAATGTCATTGGTTCAAATCCCGGTGCCCCATATGGTCCCCCGTGCCTGCCAGGAGCAATTTCTGAGCATGGAGCCAGGAGTAACCCCTGAGCACTGCCGGGTGTGACCCCCAAACCAAAAAAAAAAATGAAATGGAACAGAATAATTTTTTTGTTTTGTTTTTGAATCACACCCAGTGACACTCAGGGGTTGCTCCTGGCTATATACTCAGAAATAGCCCCTGGCTCAGAGGAACATATGGAACTCCGCTGGGATAGAACCTAAATCCGTCCTGGGTCAGCCACATGCAAGGCAAGCGTCCTACCACTGTGCTTTCACTCTGGCCCCTGAACAGAATTTTTTTTAAATGCTCCATTTATTAAACACTCTGGTTTACAGTGTTACTCATAGGATATTTGTTTCTGCCTTTCATGTTTCAAATACCAGTCCTCCAATCACACTACCACTGTTCCTTCCACCATTGTCCCCAGATTCCAATCCACTCCCAAGTCTTCCTCTTTGACAGGCACAAAATTATTTACTTTATATTGCTTGTTTACAACTAAGTGGTAATAAAATTATATAATTTATTATATAATTATATAATTTATATAAGCACTTATAGCAAAAGAAAATTTGTGAAAATTCTTATATCTTGAAACTGGGTCATAAGTCACCTAAAGATTTACTAAGTTGTTTGTTGCAAGCTGATCCTTTTGTTATTGGTTTTATTTGTTAACTTAAGTGACTTCTATGCTACTTTGACATATAATTTAGTTTGAGGAACAGAGTAAATTTTAGTTTCCTCAGAAAATTTATGTTGCCAACGGGCTGTTCTTTATTATTACGTTTATTTCATTAGTATCACAGTATCAAGTTCACTTAATTAACAGTTATACACATTTTTTTCAAATTCTAGATCAAAGACATTACATAGTAAACTGACCATAGTCTCTTTAGTACAATTTTCAATTAGCCCAATAGTCTGGAGATGAAGTTCTATGACTTCTATAGAGTTGTATTAGAAAGAAGAGAAACATAGCGAAGAAATTTTAAAAGATTTTAGTCACTCACTGACCTTGTAACTCAGATCTTTTGCTTACTCTGTAAATAAATACAATTTGTCTATCCTTCTAAATCCCAATGTGCTAACAAAATTATTTTTGATGACCAAAATAGGACTGAAAAGACTAGAGGATTCTATTATCTATCTTTATGCATAAACTTGACATAGCCTTAAGCTGTCTCTGGGGAAAAAAGAAAGAAACACACACACACACACACACACACACACACACACACACACTCAAAGCAAATAATTAGAAGCAATCAAACTCATTGTCTTTATTTTTAAGCAAGACCAGGCAGAAAGTATTTCAAAGTTTTGTAGTATGTGAGCCAACAAATACATTAAAGCTTGAGTTAGAAAAATGAATATGCAAAATGAAAATTAAGTTTGCATAACCCATCCTTATTATTTTTCAAACAAGAAAATAGGAAAGCGGATGCTTTCTAACATCTAGCAAAATGCAATAGGAATAACAGTAAGAGCGTCCAGGTAAGATGAAGGACATGTATGAGCATCTTGCCAAAGGGGGTAGAGTGAAGCTTTGCATTTTTGTAGAACATGATCTTAATGAAATAAGCCTTAGCTTCAGTATATCAACTAGGGCTTTTCATCTAACTGTGAACTAAGTCTTCAGTGGGGCTCTGGAGAATCTGATTTCAGGGGATGGGATTATCAGAAACTAGGGACTGGCTTCTCCTTGTGTTCAGAACCAGTCATTTCCCTGAAGGGATGGGAGGTTTTTTGAGATTTAGGTTCTTCTCATGCTGATTGAGAGCAAAAGAGAAAAC
>PVKC010011436.1:13413-24781 GCA_004027635.1 Crocidura indochinensis
ATGCAGATTAAATACAAATAACATAAAGCACTGGAATGTACGTTTATGTCATAAAATCAAGGGAGGTATGTAAGCCAATAGTTCTGTGGAAGAGAACTTACTATTTATTACCTCTCTTTAAAAAGAGAAAAGGAATTAAAAAGATTCTTACAAAAGAAAATATAAATAAAGAAGGAAGCCCAGCAGAATCAGCTTTTTAATGGGAGCTTGGTTGTTCATTTTGAAACCAGACAAGAGAATATTTATATAATGATTATCATTGAATCTATGTTATATTTTTATCTTTTTTGTTTTCCTTCAAAGGTAGTTACATAAATTTCACCCCTTTTGCCTATCTTTAGTGCACCATTGGAGTTGGAAGTATCTGCTTTCATTTTCTAAAGTACTTCCCCTGAAAAATAAAAAAAATATGTATTTATTACTGATTCTCAAAATATGGTAACAGAGTTAAGATGCTAGCCAGGCAGAGTAATCATCCAATCATGAAAATCCACTTTACTATGGAAGAAAAAAGTTCTGGACAGTCGGCATAAGGGAGGAAAGGTGTTTCTCCTGATAGATGGCTATTTCTGCAACAATATCATAACAGGACATTTGGAAATATATAACAGACATGGCAATAAGAATTGTATTTGAATCGTATTTACAATTATAGAATGTTCCCATGAGTTTTTTCTTGCATGCCCAACCTGTGATATGAAATTGGTGTTATAATGTCTGAGATTCACCAGTGAGACTTAAAGAGGAGATGGATTTGATAGAGGTCACGTTCCTGCTAAGTGGGAGATTTGAGTTTGTAAACCTCATCTCTTATTTTGTGTACTTATTTGTTTGGTTTCAGTTTGGGGGCCCACTCATGGCTGTGCTCAGGGCTTACTCCTGCCTCAAAAAAATCACTCCTGGTGGGTTTGGTAGACCCTAAGGGATGCCAGAAATTGAACCTGGGTCAGCTATATGCAAGGCAAATGCCCTATTCACTGTATTATCACTCTAGCCACTAAACTGCATCTTTTAATTTCTCTTCTTATATTTTAGTGTAGTTGTGGTGTTTAATGTGGTTTCTTTGTTGTTTTGTTTCCTGGGGGAGGCCAGTAATGTCAACAGAGCTGGATTTTTGCAGACCCTTAGGTGCATGTACTCATTTTCACCTTTGCTTTGATTATACCAAGAAACAAAGTCATTACACTTAATGCTGAAACTGACTATGGACATATTGGAAGTTGGGACCAACTAAAATGCAAAATTTTCAAACATTAAGTCAAATCACAATGAGGCAATTATTTAGTTTCACAGCTTCATCTCAGCTTATGATGTTTTTTTATTGATGAATGGTAGCACTCAGGATCCATGTGTTTATTTCTGTTTTCCTGTTTCTCTGCAATTCTTGATCGATTTCACTTAAATTAGACATGTTGATGATTGTTGATAACAAGTTGTTATTATTTTTTTAAATTACAGACATGGATGTAGATGTGGGAGGTTATGTATAGGTGACATTTTTCTTGTCATGTCCAGCAGCTAGAAAAAAAATGAGTGAAATATAGTATTTTCCATTCAGTAGTTATATTACATGATATTTAAGTGGACATTAGAATAATACAGAGAACAACAAGACTTTGAAGTCAGACCTGGCTTTGAACTCAGACCTACACTTCTTCCCAGCTATGGAACTTAGGTAAACTGTTGACCTCTGCTAGCCTTGGTTTCTTCCGTCCTCAAAATGGGGAAAGGCTTTACCTAGGGGAATGTCATGTGATTAGGCCAGTACATCATCAATCTTTAATATCATCAACAGTCATTCCTGTCATTTCCCATTGGCCAGATGCAGTCTCCTTACAAGACACCACTCCCATAACTCTCCCTCTTCCATTTAGTGAGTTTGGCATGAGCTTTAAGTAGTGGTGGCATTTTCATTTGTGTCTGAATTTCAATTTCAATTGGTTTTGCTAAGGCATTAGAATCCACCAAGTTTTGTAGGTGTTTGTTTCTTTTATAATAGATGGAAGGATGAAAAAACAGTGAACAATGAGCATATAAATATGCTCTTTTTGGAAGAGTAAGAGAAAATAAAATAGATTGATCTACCCAAAAGGATTCCCTGATCACCTCTACTGTCTCTCACACAGGGGAACATGCTCTTGTGAGGGTTCTTAGAACATACTGGCCGCTCCAATGAACTACCTGCATATCTTTGCCATGCAGAAAATTGTTTGGGAAAGGGTCATCCTGTGTTCCTCTTACCTCTGTGTTTTCAGTTGTCACCAGACTACTTAAGAGACCCAAGAAGAAAGTATTTTTCCTGGACAAGTACATGTGTCGGGAATTGTGCTTAAGGCTCTGCCAACATGATATTAAAGTAATGAGGTGAGCCCATTAGCAAAGTCTCTTTTTATTTTAATATTCATTACAAAAAATCCACACACACACACACACACACACACACACAACCCTCTGCCACCAGACCTGATTTTTTCCAAGTGTGACTACAGTGACTGCTGTTTAAAATTTCCCAAATGTAAGATCAGAAAGAAAAGGCAATGTGACATTTCACTTTGTGTCTTGTTCTTCTGTGTGGTCTCATATGCTAATTCTAACCATTCTGTTTACTCTCACCTCTGAGTTGTAGATTTTAGTTGGTGGAAGTGTCAGGGTACTGTACTTCATGTTACATCATTCATTATACATTTTTATAACTTGGATCTAAATGTGAAGCCAGACAGTCCAGAGACTGGGAATATGCCTGGTGGAAATGCACAGTTACACATATAGGAACATACAAAATAATAATGCTCTATTCTGCAATTCAGACAATCTCTGACTGAAGGCTTACCTTGTCATTTTTTTTTTTTTGGTTTTTGGGCCACACCCGGTGACACTCAGGGGTTACTCCTGGCTATTCGCTCAGAAGTCGCTCCTGGCAGGCACGGGGGACCATATGGGGAACCGGGGGATCGAACCGCGGTCCGTGCTAGGTTAGCGCAGGCAAGGCAGGCACCTTATCTCCAGCGCCACCGCCCGACCCCTACCTTGTCATTTTTAACAAGAACAATTATTTCATACAAGAAAATTATCATCAACCTTATATTCCAAAGGTCCGACCCCTACACCAAGTTTGGAAGCTTCTGAACTAAATGTTAGAAAAAGGAGAGAAGAATATAGAAGATGGGTAATTTGAGAAAGAAAAAATAAAAATTTGCAGCTCTTCTTTCTGTTTTCTCTCTTTTCGCAGTGATTAAGGAAACTTGTCACGGCACCTACATGTAAAACTCTGCTACTCACTTGTGTTTGAGAATGAGGAGGTGAAGGCATACAGAAAACACCTAACACCTCCTGCTATGGAGAGGAACCCTCCCCCCAAGCTCGCTACAGATGCTTATTCATGACACTATTATTTAAGCACACATGGAGTCATTGCTCAATTATCAAACTAATGAAAAGAAGTGATAAGTGGGCAGCCAGGATACTTGAGATTTCTTTTGAAATGCTTTTTGATTCTGTTCTTGGAAGATGATTGTACCAGATAGGCTGGGGCTCCTGGCTGAGAGTCTGGAGGGCAGGATATTTGCTGAAGATGCTTCTGCTCACTATTCCCTCCAGAAGCAGAACCAGATCACTTGCTAGTGCCTAGAAGAAGTGATCAGTGCCAGGATCAGCCCCTAAAAGTCACATCCTGTAACTTGGCTATTTGCCTTCTAGAGCATTGACCTGTAGGAGATGAGAGAGCTGTGGAGAGTTCAGGGAGGAAACCGGACCCTTTCCCTGGTCTCATATTTGGGTCTCTAGAATGCACAGTGATTAAGTAAAAGAGAGTAGCCTGTAAATGGGAAATATTTTAATGAGATTTAAAAAAATGGATGAGGAATGAGATTTGGCTCTGGTCAGTGTACTGATGCAGGTCTTTCTGGAATCAAAAAAGAGACCCTGTGAATTTATTTACTTGAACTCAAAAGCAGAGCAGTTCTGATTTTAGCAGGGCTTTACCTCTTTTATAGAAATGAAGGTGCACTGTTTGTATTGCTTCAAACTGTCAGATTTCATACTTTTCAGAAACATTCTGGGGTTAGATCTCATGCATAAAGGGCAAGGAGTTGGATCTGGAGCTATAATGCCACTAATAAGGTGATGGCCTGCAATGCAGTCCTAAACTGGTTTGATCCCTGAGAGTTCATATGTTCCCACAAGTATCATAAGGAATGATTCCTGAGTCAGTCAGAAGTCAGCCTGAGCATCACTAGTGAGGGCAGCATGGTTGGAAATCCAGGAGGAGAGTAAGGTGAAGGCAGGTGGCCCTGGAAGAGGGAGGTATTGGAAACAGCTTATCAGTAGAAAGAATGCAGAAGGTTTGTGATTTGGTTATATCACAAGGGAATGTAAGTGCTGAGATAATTTCATGATAGGGAGAATAAGCTGTGGAAAAGAAAAGTGCCTCTGTGTGTTTTTAATCATAGTTGACTTTTTTGTTTCTTTCCTAATAAAAATCAGTTCTTTCAACTCTTCCTCTCTCCTTTTGCTTTCATCTCTTTAATTCTTTTTTCTCTTTCCCTTCTCTATTTCTCTTCCTTCTTTCTTTCCTTTCTTTCATCTCACCCTTTCTTCATTCCTCTTCCTTTTGCTTTTTCTCTCCCTTTCTTCCTTCATTATTTTGACTTAAAAATACTCAACTACAGAGTGCTTTATTTCAAAACTATTATTGCACTATTACAAGTACAAACCTTTGGAAGATTTCAAGCTCTTTCAGTTGCAAACAAAAAATTATTAATGGGCATAGTTACTAATTGCATGAGGGGTAACAATGACTATATATTTTAGTTTTATGAGTTGCTTAAAGAAGACATACACATTGAAAATACCCCAAATCTTAAAAATAAGTATTTTTCATTATATTCTTCATTTATCTAAGGATCTTTAACAAAAAAACAGAAATGGTTTGTAAACAACAGAAATGCTTTTTCACATCTGGAGACTGGGTTATAAAGCTTTCTGCCATGATTGGATAAGGGAGTTTTTCTAAGCATTGTCATATAGAAAGGGTTAAATATCTCTCTGAAAAAAAATGTTGGGGTTGGTGACAACGCCAGTGGTGCTCAGGATTTACTCCTGACTCTGTGCTCAGAAATTACTCCTGGCAGATTTGGAGATTTTATGGGATGTCAGGGATCAATCATGGGTCATCTGCATGCAAGGCAAATGCCCTCCCTGTTGTGCTATTGCTTGAGCTCTCAAGCTCTTTTTATGAGGGCACTAGTCTTAGCTGAAAAAGGCGAGACATTTTTGTGCAATCACATTGGACGTTATTGATTCAACATAAGGATTTCGAGTGAAACATTCAGATAAGTATCTTTACAAGTGTTAGAAAAAATGTGGTATAAAAACAATACATATATGTAAATTCAGTAGGGTTTTTTTTTTTTTTTTTTGGCTGTACCCATTAGTGCTCAGGGGGGTTACTCCTGGATCTGCATGCAGGAGTTACTCTTGGCAGATTAAACCCAGGTCAGGCATGTGAAAGGCAAATAAATGCGCAACTTGCAGTGTTGTCACTCTGGCCTCAATTCAGTGCATTTTTATAGAACAGAATATAATATCATTTGATTTAGAAATGGTTTTTATTTTATTTAAATATATATGACTCGGATATGGTCAAAATTTATCAGCTTAGATTAAGGTATTAAACTTGTTTACTTCTATGTATTCTTATTTCCAGGTAAGTTTATTATAAATTATTTTTCATACAATCTTGACTGAGCTTAACTAGTAATTTTTTTATCACACTCAAATTAAACAAATAATAATCATCACCCATAAATGCTGAAGAAATGACCTGATGATGGTGAAATGATCATTCCCATGAATGCTTTATCTTTCTTTTTTAGAATTTGATAATAAATAGAATTGAGATGACAATTAGTAGACATAAACTTGTTTTTGACAACTAAGTCATAAACTTATAACAGGTCATGCAAATATAGTAATCCTTTGATTTCACAAAAATGAGTGCCAAGAAATAGTATTAGCCACAATTGAATCTAAGCCTTAAAAATTATTGTGAGGGATATCCCTAAGTTTGGGGTGTGCTTTCTTTTTTTCTATTGGCTCATGTCAGCTTTTCTCTTTTCTGAAGGTGCTTAATTGAGCATCAAAAATTCAGATTTCTACTCACATAATACAGAAACTACATATTCTATAGCCCTGCAAATTGAATATTTACCAACACCAAGGGATTCTGATTGACCTGTCTTATACCTAATGAATATCCTAAGTCAATATTCTGTAACTGTAACCTTCCTTATTCGCTGGTCTAGGCCACATTTTAGAACAGGTGAGCTCAATATCTTAAAGAAAGGTCAGGTGCTTCTAAAATATGTTGAAAGAACCACTGTTGAGCAGACAAAGTTTTAGAATCAGCACCGAATAAATGTTCATTTAACTGACATTTTGAGATTACTTAGGTATCTCAGCAGAGTACTGCGAAGACATTTTAACTTTCAGACCCTACTTTGAAAAATTTAATCATGGAAGGTACTGGCTTTGTTTTATGAAAGAAAATTTTGTTCTATGTGGGAACATGTTTAATAAAAATTTAAGGATTGCAGTGTTTTATTCCTATTAGTGAAACTCTTTCTGACTGTATAGTCCACAACATAACTTAGACATTTCCAAGTCCCTCTTGTTTCTCCCAACAGAATCATTCATCTTTCCTTTATCTTGGTTTTCTACAACTCTATTTTGTCTTCTGGCATATTTATTAGACATCCGATATATTTATATTATATCTTTTCTTTCATTAAATTTTCAGTTCTACTGGAAGCTTGTTCCTTTTTTACTGCTCATTTAAATGATTGCACACACAAGCTTAATACTAAATATGTATTGAATGAGTTTTAATAAGTGACTAGATGAATAAACTCATTGCTCTAAGTAAAAATTAGATTTTGAAAAGCCAAAGAGAATTGAATTCTACGAGTTGATTCCAAAAGGGCAAAAAGTTCACTAAGATTCTTGAATATGGCAATATGCAACTGATAGAATGGGCTATATATGTCCTTTTACAATTTAAAAACTATAATGAGAAATTCATAGAATATTTACTTTATTTCCTTCAACTGAATGCACTAAATTAGAGCTTACTCACTAATATTTGTCAGATCAGAGATTATATTGATCATTTGCCTTAAATTATGCTTTTGTCTTTCTCTCAATGTAATATCCTATTAGACTCATTCATCACTGTCTATTTAGAATTCATGGCCATGTAATAGCTTAGTTACAGATATTAGAAATATATGTCTCAGGAGTTTGACTCAGTGTAGCATTTCTGCATTCATGTATGAGACTCCTAGTTTGATGCCTGACACCTTCTCTTTGCTAGTGAAATCTTCAACCCCACAAATATTTGCTCAGCCATGTACAGAACCAAATATATGTGAGCACTACAATCAAGTACTACTATGAGCACTGTAATAATAACAATGAAAATGGTTACAATAGTAAGGGGAAATAATTCCTTGTATTTTAGTCATAAATACAGAATGTATTAGGTAACTTGATATTACTCCATCATTGCTTACTAAGTAGAAATGTCTGATTCAGTGATCACAATACTAACCTATGTGTATCTTTATCAAGAGCTATGCCTGGTGTAATTCAGAATGCATCTATTTGGGAGATAAATGAGAACAAAATTTAATAAATTTCAGTCAAACTTAACAATATCTATAATTGTGTCTTTGTTTTATTTATGTGATAGAGAACAAATATGTGGACCCAGCTCAGAACACCTCTCTTAATAGGCTCTTCCAACAAGTTATAATCTTTACTGTCATCTAGAATGCTTTCACATCTAGTGTCTATATCTCTTTAGGCAATTTGACTTATAGTATGCTTGGAATATCTCCTGCATCCCTGTGTTAAACTGTCCTTTATCTCAGTGTCTGGAAGTATAGACAAATATGTCTCATGGATAATATTGGTAAAGCAAAGAAAAGGTGGCAATATGAGCAAAATTGTCAAATGCATGAAAGCAAGGTGTTCTATTTCAAACATATGCCTTTTTTTGTTCCAGATACTCTCTATAGCTTCTTCTATATCTCAGACCAATACATTAACATTCCATTATAATTTTATAAATATCATTTATTCTATTCCAAAACATTCATTGGATTTCTTTTCTTTCATAATAAAAATAATAATTCTAAACTTATATCAATAGTTAGCACCCTTGATAAATGTTTTGTAACTCTATTACACACCTACCATTATATATTACTTTTTCAGAGTTAAAAGACTTATATCCTCTGGTCCTTTGTTCTTCCTAAAATGCATGAGTAAATTATTTTGTTAAAATTTATTTCTAAGTTCTTAGATAAGTTCTAACTATTCAAGGTTCATCTCAAGTTCTACTTCTTCCATGAATACTTATGATAATCACAAACCATCACATTCCTTCCGTGGCTTGACATATTTCTTTTTTCACATATATTGGCATATCCTGCTAACTTGTTAAATCCTGATGATTGGGTCTAACTTTCTGAATTCTTAAGACTTAGCTGATAATGAGCACTCATTAAATTTTGCTGATGCTAATGACAATGATGATTATGGTGAGAATTATGACTTAGAATGTGTGTTGGCTTGGAATCAAAAAAGAGACCTTATATTACAAAGAACTACAGTCACGAAACTAAAAAATGTGACATACCAATTGAAAATTTATTTTTAAAATATGAGTTCACAATTGATTTTGTATTTTATATACTTTATATTGATCTTTATCATATTTGTTATATTTAGGTTAATAATTTAAAAATGCATTATATGAATGCCATATTTTATAATACAATATATTTTTATGCAACCTTACCAGGATAATCATATTCTTAACATTTCTTTAGTAATTTTGTTCTTACGGTAGCTGTGCTTAAAATATCATAAGATATAATTGCATGTAAGTCATGATTCCCTGTTTTAAGGAATATGAAAAAATTACTACATTATTGTTAGATTTTCTTATGTGCTCAAAGTGTGGGATGGCCCAGTTCTTTTGTGCTAAATCTTTTAGAAATTATTCAAGTCCACTGAGGTAGAATCCATTTCTCTTTTTCTTCTAATCTAACCCCCAGGGCCACTGCAATATGAACATCGTATTCTGCTAAATTAAGAAGCCCATCCTTGTTTTG
The DNA here is from genome assembly GCA_004027635.1 of Crocidura indochinensis. Lineage (NCBI taxonomy): Eukaryota > Metazoa > Chordata > Mammalia > Eulipotyphla > Soricidae > Crocidura > Crocidura indochinensis. The sequence continues at coordinate 22,590 of PVKC010011436.1, forward strand.
TATATACCTTATTTAGGCCATCAGCAGACAAATGGAAATTGTCTTTTGTAACCCACAGTGTGGTCCACAGGGGAAATGAGGACTTGATAAGTATATATCTCGTACACTTACTCTAAGTGATAATTAAAATGAGAGCAGAAACACAGAATGAACTTTGGAATGAAATTGTCAATCTCAAAATTGTCTATTTTAAAATCTCTCCTAATTTTTCTGCAAACAGTGGAATCGTTCCCAAGAATCTTATCAAGGAGCTGCTTCTTCTCTCCTGGGTTCAATTTAGAGAAAAGGGGATAAAAATAGGAAAAGCATCTCTTATTGTACAATGCAAAGGCCTATTTGTGACATATTCGTTAAGATGGTGTTGATACTATCAGATTCCTGGCTGAAATATAGCAGTAAATGTCAAAACTATGTGCTGTTTAGCTGTTTGCTAATTTAATCAATCAATTAATGTGTTTGCTTTTGGGGAGGTTTAGTTGAAAATCATTTTGTTCCCCTGTAAAGAAAACCTGGAATTATTTCTTCTATTGGATATATAATATTCAAATGCAATTTAATACATTTCCTGGGGAAAACTAACTTAAAGGTTTGAGTGTAGCTAATCTTTGCAGTCTTAGTAGTCTCCTTTAAGAAATAAAATTTTATAAAAAAAAAATCAAGAGAACTTATGTTGGCCCATTTAATATGTCTGCATTCAAATTTTTTTTGGAAAATAAGGGATTCATTTGAAAATTTGGAAATTGGGGATTCATTTTTTCAATGTTATAAAATAATCTCTCATATTATCCTCAGTTAATTAATCATATGGCAACTATTAAAAAATCTATCATTTTTTTAATAAAAAAGATGCAAAGTTATGTGTTGAATCCTTCTCACTGATTGAGCATTTATGGAGAGCTTACTTAATTCTCTAAGTTGTAATTTCCTATCTGTAAAATGGGAATTTAATCTTACTGAACAAGGATGCTTTTATGAAGTATAAATTAATAGATAAAGTTTGCCACAGAGAGCTTGTTACAAAGGAAGAAATAGGGCCCAAAGTAAGAGTATAGCTGGGTAGGACATTTGTCTTACACTTGGCCACAAGGTTTGATCCCTGTTATCCCATATCAGCCCCAAGCCCACCAGGATTGATCCTTAAGCAGAGATCCCCGAGAACAACTGGGTATGGTATGAAACATCCATTCTAGTTCCCCCAAAAATAGAGCTAAAAATAACTACTATTTTAAATTAATGAAATATTAGAAACCTAGAAAACTAGTAGCACAAAAATGCATAACTACTAGGGAAAGACCTTCCCAAAATAAAACTCCTAGGAAATCTTTGATGTTAAATTATGAAATATAAATTGTGTCAGTAGACTGAAAAATGTCAGACACATTGGAACATTATTTTCTGGAATGTTTGCCACAGTTGTGTAAGTCATAGCATTCAAACTGAACTTTGGTGATTCAAATTTAATTCACAGCACCTCATGGTCTCCAAGCATCACCAAGTTGGAACATGAGGCTCCTAGTCACCACCTGGGTGATACAGCTAGTTGCCAGCTCACAGGGCCAAAGAGCACCACCTACTGGAACCCTCACACTAAATCACCAACTCGGAAGTTCCTCCTGGTTCCCTGCACACCATCTGAGAGGCCCCAAAATAAATAATTGAAAGTGGCAGATCTGTGGTGGAGAATTTGCATACGTGAGACCCTGAGTTTAATTACAAGAAACATGCCCCCTCCAAAAAGTGAATAGATAAGATGAAAATCAATGAAATTCATTGAAATGATTCTGTATAAGGATTAAATTCAACACCCCACACATGTCAGGCCAGTGTTCTGTCTTTTGCTTTTGTTTCTTATGGTGATGGGGGGTGGGGGGGGGACAATACCTAGAAGTGCTCAGGATTTACTCCTTTCAGTCCATATGAGATACCAAGGATGGGTCAGCTGCCCTTCTCATTGTGCTATTGCTCTAGTCCCTGATCTTGTAACAGGCCAGCCCCAGCACAGTTCCAAGGACCATGGAACAAATAGATGAAAGGAGTAGGAACAGTGAATGGAGGTTGAGCAAAGGAGAATATGAGAGAGCAAATGGTAGAGAATGGAGCACAAGAGAGTCATTTTCCCCATGTATAAGATGCTTCAAAACTGCCCACACACCTGCTTTGGCATCTTGTCTTGATCGTCACACTGTTTTCAG
>PVKC010011437.1:0-24676 GCA_004027635.1 Crocidura indochinensis
CCGGGGGACCATATGGGGGACCAGGGGATCGAACCATGGTCTGTCCAAGGCTAACGCAAGTATGGCTGGTACCTTACCTCCAGCACCACCGCCCGGCCTCCCGTATCCTGTTTTTATGTCCATTTGTAGCATAGTCGAGCTGGCACATGTTGGCACATGTAGGCTGTCCCAGATGGGATTTGGTTCCTGGAGCTGTTGTGCAGAACTGCCAACACCCATTCTTGATCAAAACTCTCAGCAAGATGGGAATGAAAGGAACCTTTGTCAATATAGTTAAGATCATCTACCACAAGCCAATGGAAAATATTATCCTCAATGGAGAAAAATTAAAAGTCTTTCCTCTAAATTCTGGTATAAAACAAGGCTGTCCTCTTTCACCACTCCTATTCAACATAGCGCTGGAAGTCCTTGCTATAGTGATTAGGTAAGAAAAAGATATCAAGGGAATCGAGATAAGAAAGGAGGAATTTAAGCTCTCATTGTTTGTAGATTACATGATACTAAGAAAACCCTAAACACTCTACCAAAAAGTCTCTAGAAACAATAGATTCATATTGCAATATGGCAGACTACAAATTAACACAATATATATCAATGACTTTTTATATACCAATAATGATAGGAAAGAAATGGGCATTAATAAATTAACCCCATTTACGTTAGTGTCACACAAACTCAAATATCTTGGAATCAACTTGACCAAAGACATGAAGGACCTATATAAAGACTACTATAAAACCCTGACCAAGAAATAAGAGAGGACATGCGAAAATGGAAACACATACCCTGCTCATGAATAAGCAGGGTTAACAGAATTAAAATGGCAGTACTCTCCAAAGCATTGTACAGATTTAATGTGATCCCTCTACTGGTATCCATGACATTCTTCAAAGAAGTGAATCAGATATTTCTGAAATTAATTTGGAACAAAAAATACACCCAAGAATAGCTAAAGCAATCCTTGGGAAAAGGAATATGGGAGGCATTATTTTGCCCAACTTTAAACTATAATACAAAGCAATAGTTATCAAAGCATCATGGTATTGAAATAAACACAGACCCTCAGATCATTGGAATATGCTTGAGTACTCAGAGAATGTTCCCCAGACATACAATGTTTTTAAAAAAGGAGCAAGAAATCCTAAATGGAGCAAATAAAGCCTGTTCAACAAGTGGTGTTGGCACAAGGAGTGGAAAAAAAACACAAAACATTTTTTTCATTAATATTATGGACTAATATATTTTTATTGTTGATTTCATGGTGATAGTTTGGCAATTGAAATGGGTATCTCCATTTATATTTATTTATTTATTTTCCTTTTTTTTCTTTCCTTATTTTTTCTTCTTTTTTGATTGCTCACAAGATACTTTGACAGTGCTTTAGGTACTGCTGTAGTGCTTCACCTTCTTTTTACCCCTACATCTCTCAAACCAAAGATGAAACCCTCTAGAAGGTCTCTGTCCATTTCCTGAGTATTTGACTTTTTTCTTTTTTCTTTTTTTTTCTTTCTCTTATCCAAGTTATTACTTTTCTCCTCTTCAAACAAAACCACATGACTTGATCTAACTAGTACCACATCCCAATTGGGGGAGGGAGGAATAAGGGAAGTACCAAGACTAAACAGGTGTAGAACCACCAAGTAGTTAGCTAGGCACAGAGGGCACCACTTAACCTGGCAGCGCCGGGGGTGAGGGAGGAGGACATGTGAGGTAGGATGGGAAGAGAGGCGGAGGGAAGACAATTTGGTGAAGGGAATTCCCCTGATTTTATGTTAACATGTACCTAAAATATTATTGCCAACAATATGTAAGCCACTATGATTAAAGACCTTGATATCAGGTCTGATACCATAAGGTATGTAGAATAACATGTAGGTAAAACACTCCATGGCATTGAGACTAAAGTTCAAGGAGGAAACTGCACTCTTTAAACAAGTGGAAGCAGAGATAAACAGATGGGAATATATTAAACTGAGAAGTTTTTGCACTTCAACAGAAACAGTGCCCAGGATACAAGAGCCACCCACTAAGTGGGAGAAACTATTTACCCAATACCTATAAGATAAGGGCTAATATCCAAAATATACAAGACACTGACAGAACTTTACAAGAGAAAAATATCTAAAAAATCTATCAAAAAATGAGAAGAAACGAACAGACATTTTGTCAAAGAAGAAATACCCAAATGGCCAAAAGGCACATAAAAATGTTCCACATCACTAATAATCAGGGAGATGCAAATCAAAACAACTATGAGGTACCATCTCACACCACAGAGATTGGCGCACATCACAAGCAATGGTGGCGGGATGTGGAGAGAAAGGAATTCTTAACAATTGCTGTGGGAATGCCGTCTAATTCAATCTTTATGGAAAGCAATATGGAAATTCCTTCAAAAACTGGAAATTGAGCTCCCATATGATCCAGCTATACCACTCCTAGGGTTATACCCTAGGGACACAAACATAATTTAAAAATATCTTCCTCACATCTATATTCATTGCAGCACTACAATAGCCAGACTCTGAAAACAATCAAGATGCCCTTCAACAGATAAATGACTAAAAAACTGTGGTATATATAGGCAATGGAATATTATACAGTTGTCAGGAGAGATGAAGTCATGAACATTTCCTATACATGGATGTACATGGAATCTATTATGCTGAGTGATATAAGCCATAGGAAGAGAGATAGACACAGAATAGTCTCACCCCTATATGGGTTTTAAGAAAAATAAAAGCTATTTTACAATAATTTTCAGAGACAAATGATAGGAGGGCTGGAAGTTCCAGCTTATGACATGAAGCTGACCACAGAGTGAGTAAATTGAGAACTATTATAACAATGTGAATGAATGGGGGAAGTAGAAAGCATGTCTAGAGTATGGGCAGGGGTTCAGTGGAAAGAGGGAGATTCGTGACATTGGTGATGGGAATGTTGCACTGGTGAATGGGGGTTTTCTTTACATGACTGAAACCCAAATACAATCATATTTGTAATCAAGGATGCTACATATAGATATTAATAAAAAATAATCAGAAAATAGTTCTTAACTGTAAAAAATTCCTTATTAATGATTTATGTTGGCCTCGATGAAGAAGTATTGACACTTTCAATTTTTACTTTACTGAAATATGTAATCTAGAATTTCTAGAAACTTGTGATAAGTAAGTATTTCATACTCTGCCCCTACCATTATTTGGAATGTGCTTTGTGTTCAGGGTTATAGGCAATTGCTTCAAAATCACTGGGAGTCTTTTATTGTTTTCTAAGAGCCAACCAAACTCTAACAAGGGAGGAAAAATATCAATGAACTAGGAGCTAAATTAGCTATTCTCTATATAAAAGGCCTTGTGACTAAATATAGTTGTCTTTTAATTACAATGTTTTCTAATACTAAGTGGTACACAGTTTCCAGTATTGCATGTAAAGTCACAACACTCCTTATTCTCAGAATATTTGCCAAGATTAACTCCCTTCCTATGTCCTGAAGATCTCTGAAGAAAGAGAACAGATTAAGGAGATAGGGGTATTTAATAGAACCACACCTTTTGGAAAGAAAAAGTGTGTCTTGGATGCGTGAGCTCACAGAGAGCAAAAAAATTGTTAACAGTAGGGATTCAGGACCATGATGACTGGGGGAGAATTAATACCCCATGCATTCCTGGAGCTAATGGAAATGATGTTGGGTTCCCTTCTCCAATCCTTGCACAATATAATGGCTAGAAATAAATCAAAGTGTAAAAGAACACAGTATCCTCTAAAGAGTATATTTAAATCAAATGCAGTTATTAGGTGAAGAAAATATCTATTTCAAGTTCCAATGAAATGCTATATTATTAGCAAAGTAAGTGAAAATAATTAAGAGAAAGGGAAACTGATGAAGAAACTGTGTTACTAGAACAGAAGAGAGATAAATGGAGAAACACACTGTTTGCAACCATAACTGTCACAAAACCCAATAAAACAGTGCCAGTCTCATGCCTCTCAATGCCTACTCATGGCACAGTTTCTACTGCTACTGTATCCTCACAACACAGGAAAAAAATCCCCAGACAGGATAGTCATGTTGTAAGTGGAGGGTTTGAGGAAAACAAAAGATTATGGATCTGTAGAAGCTTCATCTTGAAGTTCCCCAAAGTATCTTGTCAGTATTTTGCTATTTCAAGTAGCACTCAGAAGTTTTATTCACATCTATTAAGGAATTTTGTGAACTGAAGAGCTTTCTGCCAATGATATTCTAACCATGATTCCTGTTCCATAAATAGGACATTAAATATGTACTAGACATAGTTGGCTCAAAAATCTTAGTTATGATTAGACTACAAAAAGTACAATTTAATTTTTCAAATAAAATGAAAATTAAGCATACATTAAATTTCTTGAAACTTAAAGTAATTGAAAAATCTCTGGAGTATTTCTCTATTAATTTGTATAGAAGATTCCTCTAAGCAGAAGCTTACTTAGCGGTAAAAAGAATAACAAATATCTATACTCAGAAATTAGAATGGCATTAGAGATTATCTAGTTCAAATATTTTGTTTTTCTGAGAGGAAATTAAATCAAGTGTAATTCTAACTTAGGGGAATTTTTTTTGTAACTATAGAATATGACCTGTAAAATTAAGACTTTTGAAATTCATTTCTCCTTACATGTTATTTGATCTTTGACATATCAAGTTCCTTTAACATCACTCCAAAACTATATTTATTTATTTTATGGAGCTAATTTTTCACATATACTTAGGTAATTGTAAATTTGGTTGTATTACGAAAGTAGTCTGCCATTGTATTTAGCATTAATGGGCAGACTGTACATGCTTCTTTTTCCCCATGAATCTACCTTTTCCATAAGAATAATGATTCCACGCAAATATACTTAACAACTAGAAGAGCACCAAAACTTCTAAAGTACACATTTCTTATAAAGAAAAGGAAGTGATAGATTCTGTTGAAAACTTTTATTTAAGGTGCTGAAAGATGGACTAGTTTCTGGAAATAGTTTCCTATTTCCCTGAAAAGGAAAAGTGAATCACTTCATCTCATGAGATAACTACTCTATTTTCTGCATTCAATAGTGGCTAAAATAATAACTGTATATTCCTCTCCCAGGTGGGTGGGAACTAGGGCTTTCTGTTTGGACTTCAGGTTTAGGACTCTTAGTGAGCATTCATGATGAAACTCAGAGCAGAATGTAAAAATTCTACTTGACTGTAAGACATGGCATTCAAATACAATATTCTATTCCATTAAATTTTTTCCTTTATGTCAAAGCTGTTAGTACTTAGAACAGAAGAGTAATGCTTTTCTGCTTTCTTTGGGGGACCAAGAGTCAGCTACATACAAGGTAAGTATTATCTTTCTGGGTCCAGGTCATTATTTTTAAAATTTATCTTTCTAAATTCAACCTGATTTTTAAGAGACTAGCTCTAATCTTGACCCAGATTCTATCATAGTCAATGTAATCTCCATTGCCTCAATTTTCAAAAGATCAATATTAATTTTGTAATCTTTTTGTTTATATTGATATAATTTTGTCGCTTCCATAAGAATATCATAATGCTTTGCCACATAAATATTCAATGAACTTAACTTATAAATGAGTGAGATATTCATACATTTTCTTTATCCAGATCAAGAGCAGACTATAAATGAACTTATGTATCCTTTGACATTAGATATTTTATTGATAACAATGTTATTTTACCATTAAAATTATTAGTGACATTTTACTAATAGTGTCATAAATCATGTTTTTATTTTAATAATGTTATCTATATATATGTTTCCCCTATTGCACAATTTCCTATATTTATTGCTGTCTTTTCTTCTTACGTAGCCCTTTTCTATTTATTTTCAGATGTTCTTTGTGTACCTACTACTAAAGCCATATAAATAATATATCTCAGAACTGGGAAACTTCTTTGTTGATATCTTCTATAAGCTGACTTGTTTTCAAGATAACTCTCCTTCATTGTTGATTTACTTAACTCCCTTAAGTCAATGTATTGACTCTATTGGTTTTACTTTATTCTCTTATAACATTTTCCTTAAATAAAATAAATAGGCCTCTAATTTTTATTTACAAAACAAGAAAATATATGTGGGGTTTAAAAGTTTATAAAAGAATTTATAGACAAATATCTGATGTAGCCTGGATCACTGGCGAATATAATGCTAGATAAATGCCAATTTGAGTTGTATGTATAAAATAAACAGTGGATCTTTTAAAAGAAAAAAGATATGGACATTAGAACATTAAACTAATCTGCTGCCAAATCAAGGGTCTCATGAATTTGAAATACCCTCTCCTTGATTTTTGTCAAGAGGCTGATATTGATACAAAGATCAAAAGATAAATATCTCTGTCAAATGTAGCACTTGATTTTGTAGACTAGCTTGTGCTTGACCTAAAGTGGTCAGTGAGGCATGACACTGTAAGTGGAGGACAGAGAAACTGACTATTTACACAAAACCTGAAGCAAAGGCTGTGTTTGGAAAATACCAAAAAGAAAAAAAACATATTGCTATGGCAACAAATTACTTTTATACTCTCATAAAGCAAAAATAGATTCCTTTCTCCCTCTATTCCTTCACTGATAAATACATATTTTAAAGTGCACAGATGATTAAAGGTGATATGCAGAAACAGCTGCATAAATATATCTTCATTTTTCTTCCTTTGGTTTATATTTAAGTCAATAGAAATCTGAAAAGCAGAAATAGTTTTGAACAAGAAATATCTCAGTTATAGAGATCAGCAGCAACAGCTCAGGAGAGAATCATATAATTCAGTCAAGAACTCTCTTTTCACTATAATAAAATAATTGTAAAATTGATCTTGCCATAACAAAATGTTCTTGGCACTAGTCACCAAGGAAAATAACATGTCTTTGTGCATTTTTCTACTGGAAAAGTACCAAAATGTTTTACTTCTCCCTTCAGCTAACAAAGAATTTTTCTGTTTAACATACATTAAAGGTAAAAAATATTGTAGGGAGACCTTAGATCTTTCTCTAAAGTCTCAGGAGTTGTTTTTTCTATCTGCTTAAGAGCTTTAAAAGAGTTAAGAGACCGGGGATAACTGTGGAGCCACAATCCACTTTCTCCTGTAAAGTTCTTCGAAGTAGAATTTAAGTGAATTCCCAGCACACCACTTGGCTCCCAGATCAGAGTTTTCTATTTACATCCTTGGGTATAATAAAATGTTCAAAATTTTCTGTCGTGAATTTTATGTTTTGAAATATTACTTTCAATATAAAAAATCCTAAATTCCTTACTGAAATATAAGAAATTTCCTTTACTAGATTCTTTCTCAAAGTCATCCAACCATATAAAACTGCTATTTTATATAGAACAAAAACAGCAAATAGAACATTCATGGCAATTCACCTAGCTTATGTTTGTAACTGCCCTAATGGCCACAGGACCTACTCTGTAACACTGAGCCTATTGTCAATTCTCTTCAAATTCACTTTATTTTTTTTCTTTCATAGATCAGAAATGCTAGGGCTTTAAAACCTTTATAACCTATCTTTATAACATATCAAGCCTACTCTTTATTTTAGCAATTGACTCCATCAAAGCCCTAAACAGAAATCAGGGAGAATTTTCAGTTTTTCTCTCTCTCTCTCCTAAGCACTTATAGAACTGACTAGCATCAATTGCAATCTTCCTTCTATGAGCATAATTACAATTACTACTTACTGCTGTAGTTCAGGATCTATCATACCTGTATGTGTGCAATAATCACATGATTGTCTCCAAATTGGCATACCCTCATTCAAGTTCTAGTGCTGCCAGAATAGCTTTCAAAATATTAAAAATCTAAACCAATCTCCTCTTTGTCAAATATATAAGATACTCCTAGTTCTTGGAAACAAAATTCAAGAGTCAGAAAAGTATAACAGGTGTTAAAAAGCCTTGCTTTGCATGCCCGAGTATGATCTGTAGCACTGCATGGTCCCTCAAACTTTGTAGTGCTCCTTGACCTGTGTCCCAGTTTGATCTACAGTACTGAACGGTCCCTCAAACCCTTACTCCTGTGGGTTTCTCAGTCCCTCAGAAGTTATCCCAGGGCATAGAGCTGAGAATAAGCCCTGTGCATCACTGAATATAGTCCAAAGTCCCGAAAAATATTCGAGATTAATTCCAAGTTCCATAAATATAATAATCTTGAACTAGTAAGTACTTCTATGCTTGTTTTCATTCACTTCTTTTGTTTACATTCCTGGAATAGTGTACCACATTTTACTTCCATCTTGTCCAGCTTGAGATTCTAATGCATTTTGGTAAAAACTCAGAGCCTAGGAAAAATCGCTTTCTCTGCTATCTCTAATGTGCCAATTGCAAGCATAAAGAATCCTACCTGAGTTTTCTAGTTACACAATTATAACACTTGCTACACTGTAGGCAGCCTTGTTATTTATGTATATTATTTCACCTTGTTCCAGAAACTGAGTTTCTTAAATATGTGTTGTTGGATTTTAATTTTGTAGAGGTTATTTGAATTTTCAGAGGCAATGAATGTTTCACTGTTCAGTTACTCCCAGAGTGCACAGGGTACCATGTGGTGCCAAGATTCAAGCTGGGATTCCTGCATGCAAAGCAAAAACAAATGAACAACAACAACAAAAAAAGCCTACTTGGAGATTCACCATTCCTCTCTTTTTGTTGAAAAGAGAAATGTATCAAAGGAATAACTCATATAAACTTCAAACACTGTAACTGATTAAAAATATTGATTTTATTTATGAGGTTAATCATGAAGTTATTTAGCCAGAAGAAGTTTATCTTCTTTTAGCTGTAGGGGCATACTACATACTAAGCTTTTAGTTTTCATACTAAATTTTATATGTGTGAAAGACTTTAATCTCAAGAATCTGCTTTATTTTGGTTTGGGCTATGTTTTCTTATTTTCAACAGTAAGCAAGAATCCCTTGAAACCATGAATGTTCAAACCGCATCTGAAGACCTCACACATATATTTTCATATTGCTGCCACATCCATTTACATTCAGTTTTCCTATCAATGTGAAGGACCACATTGATTCTATTTATCAATCTATTTATTGTTCAAATTCTGGGTTCAATTCTGCCTAGTTCTCAGATACTGATAATTTTCCAGCTCTAGTGCCAACAGATTTCTATTTCTCTGGCAGTGTTTGTCCAGCTTTATGAGCATCTACTCAGCCTTGGACCAAATGGTCAAACTGTCTTATATCTGTAATTCCCCAGAGGCAAATTTCAAACAATAAACAATAATAATAGGTGCATAAATGCCATAGCTTAATGGTCCCTCGTGAGAATAATTTTAAGGTGAATTCTATCCATATCTACAGGGTTTTTCAAGATTTACACTCAATTATCCACAGTGCAAATAAACTAAATAACACTAAGTAACATGAATTTTTAGTGAGCTTATTATTTATCAATCCTCCTCAAAATTTTTTCATTTTTTCCCCTAAATACTGTCTAAATAAGAACCCACTACCCAGATCTTCACTTAAAATTGTTTTCAGGGAAAATAGTATGTAGGACTAGAAAAAAATTTAGAACCCAACTATTTTAAAACATCAATAAAGTCAGTCAAAGTCATAATAAAATTATGACATTTTAGATCAGTAGGGCCATAAATATCATATTGTCATATATATTAATTCATCCCTCTAATAATAGTTAAACTAGTTAACCTCGTTAATATCTCTTTAATTCTTTGTTCCCAGTTCACTTGATCTAAATGAAATTCTATTGAGTTTTCCAAAGGTAAGGAATTATACACACAAATGAAAAATATTTAGGCCAAACATAAAGTATCAGAGAAGCAGAAAAGTTGGCAACATTTCTGTTCCTTTACTAAAACTGATATAACACAGCTTTGAAATATGGATGGCTCTTAAACAATAAAAAGTGTCTCAAATCTCAGATCATTGTGAGTTCAAGCAGACTTAGTGTCACCGAAGAGTAAGAATAAGGATAACGTGATTTGGGTCATTCTTGCTTATGAAGGACTATCTTTTTTTTCCTTTCAATTTTTAACCATACTTATTTTTTATAATACTTTTTATTTTGACCAAAGTGGATTACATGTCTTTCACATGTAATATTTTAGGTACATATTGACATTGGATAGGGGAATTCACACCACCAAAGTTGTCCTCCCTCCACTCCCATTCCCAGCATGCATCCCATATCTCCCTCCCTTGCCACAGGGCTACTAGTATAAGTGATTCCCTCTGTGTTTAGCTTGTTGTAAATTGGGTATTAATTCTGTAGTCGTTGGCTTTGAATTTTGTGTTTAAGTGCGCTCATTTTTATTACTACTTAGTGATCGTACAACTATTTGGTTTTGGTACCCTCCCATTATTTCCTTTTCAATTTTGGAGGTGGAACAAGATGGTGCAAGTTATGTGGTTCTGTTTGAAGAAAAGAAAGAAAATTGGGTAAAAATCAGACAAGAAAAAATGGGTGGAGTCCTTCTAGAGGCTATAAATATCAATTTGAGAGAAAGGGAAAAAGGAAGAAAAATACAACAATACAAAAAGAAAAATCAAACAAAAATCTAAAAAGTACTACAGCAATAAAGATAACCACTATCTTTTAAGTTTCTTGACAAAGTATTCTTCTATGTATGCTTATCACTGTCTAAATTTTCCTTACCTAAGCACTTCAGTCATAATAATTTAAGAACCACCCTAATGACATTATTTGACCTTGATTAGGTGTTAGTGAACTTTTCTTCAGATAAGAATTCTGAGGTATTGGGAATTAGAATTATAAAGTATAATATTTTAGAAAAATAATTTTACCATAGCACCACACAACATAGATTCATTATGAAACTGAAATATAAGATTGCGTTCCTCTCCTAAATCAAACTGAACAAAATTCGAGCTCCTTTCTTCATTTAAATTTAGTTAACTTACTAAAAGGGCTAATACCTAATTGAGGTGCATTTCAGCTGTTTGTTGTTATAGTCAGATATATGAAAGTTATTAACTTTTTTATAGCAATCAGTAAACATTGTTTTAAATGATTAAATTTGCATTCTTTTAACTTATTTTTATGTCAAAAGTATAATTCTAAGTACTACATCTTAATTAACACAATTTCTTTATATAAACATTTGGTTATACCATTGTAGTCAGTTGTACAGATTAAATTAAACTCAAACACATGTAGTTTTTGCATATACAGATGACTTTTTATTACTCAATAATAAAATTTGTGTTTAATAAAAATTAATTTATAATAATAAATTATATACTTCAATTAAAAGACTTACAAGTTTGCTCTTTAATAAGCAATGCATAAGTATAGCAGTATTTCACATCCTCTCTAACAATAGGTTGCAATCTTTTTCATAGAGATGTTAATGTTTTCAACTTTTCCAATTTTAATGAAAAGTACATGTCATCTTTGTTTTTGCATTTCTTTAATTAAGAGGGTAAAAGAGATAGACCATTTCATTAACAGACCATTTCCTATGTCTGCTTATATTAGCTAATATCACCCTGATACCAAAAGCAGACAGAGGTGCTTCAAAAAAAAAAAAAAAGAAAACTATGACTGAAACCCAACTGCAAACATGTTTGTAACCATGGTGCTTAAATAAAATATTATTACTTTGATGTAGGATATGGACATATACCAGGATACTTAGCTACAGAAACCTAATACCAACAACAATGACTGTGAAAAATAAAAGTGTATTGGCACTACAGAAAATGACTTAGGTTGGACAACCTGTATGCCTGGAGCCTAGAGTTGATCTTATGCCAGAAAACTTCAGGGATAAGGTCTCCTTGTATTTAGGCTAAGGCTTTTCCTTTCCATGTCCCCTATATTTTGCTGGGCCTATCCAAACAATTGCCATTCTAAACACCTTCTTTGCTGTGCTCCTTTGACTTATCCTTAATGAAATAATGTATTATGATCAACTGTGTCAACAATACTATAGCCTTTAATATTAAAGGAGTTACATAAATTTTGTGGCTTTAGATTGCTTTGTGTACTGCTAGAAATTTTATAATGTACTACAATCTGGGGATTTGAGGGACAAAATAATTGTGCATGTGTTTTGTTTTAGTTTTCTTAATGTTTCTTGGCTGAAAATGAGAATTCTGTTTATGGATGATTGTCTTCCCACTGTAATTTCACCTTGTCCTCTTTCTTTGCATCTTTCTCTTCATAAAATAAAAAACAAACAACAAAAATATTATTATTAAAAAATCACATTTCTTTAGAAATATTCACATTTTTCTCCTTGGAAAATATAGGGAGCTATACTACTACTAAAAAAAAGAAATTTTAAATTACATACATTTTAAAATCATATTTCTCATTAGCCATAAAGTTTATTAGTATTTTGATATAATTGCATTGAATTAATGAAACAATTTGAAAGAACTGATATTACATCTTAGGGTAAAGAGATAGTAAATAGGGTACTCGCCTTGCATGCCTGTGACTGGCCCAGGTTTAATCCCTGATATGAGACTTGACCAAGAGTAGGAATGATCCTATGCACCAATGTAAATGATTCAAAACATATAAACTCAAAAAATACGATTGTATCTTATAATTTACAAACATCAATTTTTTTTTTGGTTTTTGGGCCACACCCAGTGACGCTCAGGGGTTACTCCTGGCTATGCGCTCAGAAGTCGCCCCTGGCCTGGGGGACCATATGGGGCACGGGGGATCGAACCGCAGTCCGTCCAGGTTAGCACGGTAAGGCAGGCACCTTACCTCCAGCGCCACTGCCCGGGCCCACAAACATCAATTTTTATGTACCTTTGTTTTTCAATTTTTATTTAGGTACAATGGCTAACAGTATTCTGAATTTTGGTGGACTTGAGAGATAGTATAGGGTATAAAGCACTTGCTGTGCACACAGCTGACTTGATTTCAATCTCTATAACTCATTTGTCTCTTGAGCATCGCCAAGATGATTTATGAAGATAGAAGATAGAGACAGGAGTAAACTGGGTACAGTAGAGTGTAGAGTGTCCAAAAAACAAACAAAAATAATATATATTCATATTTACATTTCAATATCACACCCATCATTAGAGTCTGTTTCCTTCCACCAATGGCTCAATATTCCCTTCCCTTTCTTGTTACCCTACTGTCACCAAAGCATCAAGATTATCTACTGTTGGAGGCTGCTAGAACCTAGAACAACATGGGGTCTCAGAAAGCCTTGCTGCCTATAGGCACCCATGCCCTGGTAACAAAGGAAATGGCCGAATACAAAAGTTAAAGTTACACAGAGCAGCCCATCCACCCAGCCAGGGGGAAGTTACCTATATAAAACAACTTGCCTTTGTGTTAGAAAAAGATTAATGATGTTTTATTTATGCTTGTCGAGTAAAATTTATAAGATCCTGTTTGGTAACATTTTACATGTGCTCAAGCCCACCTCTTTACCCCTCCCTATTTCCTGCCCTCAGTTTATGCTGATAATCGCTTGCAAGCTGTAATTGGTGGAAAGTTGAGTGACATGTTTGTAACACCCCCATGACGTATTCTACCTATAAAAGCTAGTCTTCCCGAGCTATAAATCCTCTTGATCAGCAAAAGTTGTCCTGAGCATTCCATTTAACCTCTTGAAGTTTGCTTTTTAGATCTGATCTGCTCGTGAAGACCTACAAAATTAGAAGCGACCCTCACCACCTCATCCCCGCGGGTCAGGGGTCCCCTCTGGTGGTCCCAATCTACCAATGCCCACATATTGCATCCAGTTTACCTGATAATTCTTCTTCCACCCCCATCTCACTTGATATTCTCCCTTCTGAAACCCAGAGTCAGTTATTTGTCTTTATTGTATACTTTATTGTATTCTTTTTTCTTTTTTTATTTTTTTATACCAAAGAAGTGAAATTATTCAGTATTTCAGCTTTTCTGTCTGGCCTCTTTCACTGGATATGATATCCTCTAGTTACCAATGTTATCCAATGTTATCTAAGTATCTTTTCTGGAAATTGTACTTTTTTCTTAGAGCTGTGTAAGATTTCAATGTGCATATATACCACAACTTCTTTATTCATCAGTTGGGAATTTGGGTTGCTCACATATCCTGGCTGTTGCACTAAGCACCCTAATAAATATAGGTGTGCATATATATTTTCAGACTAATATTTTTTGTGTTTGGTGGTAGATGCCAAAAAATGGAAGCAATTGACCATAGAAAAGGTTTACTATAGTATTTTAAAGAAAT
The DNA here is from genome assembly GCA_004027635.1 of Crocidura indochinensis. NCBI lineage: Eukaryota > Metazoa > Chordata > Mammalia > Eulipotyphla > Soricidae > Crocidura > Crocidura indochinensis. Next base: position 14,224 of record PVKC010011437.1, read on the forward strand.
TTCTATTCTCTTCCCCCACCAAAAAAAAAAAATCAAAATTGGAGATAGCAGATAACAGAAATAAGTCCAAAGGCATTTGAAAATATTGGTTATTATTTATTATTAGGTAAATGTAAATTTAAAAATGAGATATCAATCAGTCTAGTGAGAAAGGCATATATCAATAAGACTAAATATAAACAAATGGTGAAATAGTTATCTTCATTTACTATTGGTGGGAAGTTTTCTGGTTCAATCTCTAAGTAAATGAGCTTGGTTTCTTACTTCATTAGATAAGCCATTCAAGATAAATTTTAATATAAATGGTAAGAATACATTTTTAAATTTGACTTAAACCATAGAGTATTTTAATTTTTTGTTGCTTTTTTAATTATGAAAAGTGGTTTTATTTTTTAATATAATTTTTATTTTAATCATAGTGGCTTACATATTGTTGACAATCATATTTTAGGTACATATTAACATAAAATCAGGGGAATTTCCATCACCAAATTGTCCTCCCTCCACCTCTGTTCCCATCCTCCCTCCCATATCCTCTTCACTGAACCCCGGGACTTCTAAAGTAAGTGGTCCCCCCTGTGTCCAGCTTACTGCTTAGTGGTTTTACACCTGTTTGATCTTGGTACCCCCCTTATACCCCCCCAATTGGGAGGTGGGACTAGTTAGTTCAAGTTATGTGGTGTTGGAGTATTTTATTTTTTAAATATATTATCTGTAGAAATTTTAGGCATATTTTATCTTTTATTAAGTTTTAAGTTTCTGAGTTATTTTTCTTTTATCATGAAAAGATTTAATCTTTATGCTTTCCCTATATATTTTCAGACAATAGTAGGATATGTTTTTTACAAGCTATTTAATAAATTATATTGACTTGGTTCTTAAATAAAAAGTATTTCCATTGGATATACTATAATTAGTTTTAAACTATTAATATTCTAAATTCATTTTATTGTTAAATATTTTAAACATAATATTTATGTTAATTCTTAAAATACTTTAAATAAACAATTAACATTTAAATTTAAATGTGAATATTTAATGAATGAAATAATCCAAAATATAATATATAAAGTATTTATAAGTTAAATATGCTATATATATATATATATATTTTTTTTTTTTTGGTTTGGGTTTTGGGTCACACCTGGCATGGCTCAGGAGTTACTCCTGGCTCTATGCTCAGAAATCGCTCCTGGCAGGTTCAGGGGACCATATGGGATGCCAGGATTCGAATCACTGATCTTCTGCATGAAAGGCAAATGCCCTACCTCCATGCTATCTCTCTGGCGCTACTTATATTTCTATTTGGAGAAGTGTGATTTCATATATTATTAAAGATTTTGTAATTATCTTCATGAGATATATTGATCTATATCTATACAAGAGAGTTAATGTTTTTATTTTTTTAAGACAAGTATAAAAAAAGCATTCTATCTCATATTATTTTGGGGAGTTGTCAGAAGATTGACAACATTTTCTTCTTGATTGTTTTGATTTTTCTTTTAGGAGAACCACAGTTAGTGACATTCAAGATTTTCTCCTGGCTCTGCACTAAGGATATATTCCTGGCAGTTCTCACAGGACCATATGGGATATGGGGATGGATCTTGGGCCAGATGCATGCAAGGCAAGAGCTTTACCTGCTCTACTATCACCCTAACCCTTGATTTGTTTTATTTTTTTCCATTACCTTCACTTTTTATTACCTATATAAGGTTATGCATGTTTCTGCACCATGTGCTTTTGCTCTTGAGCCATTTTTCCTTCTTGAGCTTTAGAATTTATGAGTAATTTAGGAGAGATAGCACGTAGGTAAGGAATTTGCATTGCAAGCAGAAGGATGGTGGTTCGAATCCCGGCAGCCCATATGGTTCCCGAGTCTGCCAGGAGCGATTTCTGAGCATAGAACCAGGAGTAACCCCTGAGAGTTGCCGGGTCTGACCCCAAAACAAGCAAACATACAAACAAAAACAGAAAAAAAGAATTAGGTTCCAATTTCAGTTTTTATAAATAAGGAGGTATTTGGGTTTTGTTGTTGTTGTTATTGTTACATTTTGGTCCATTTTAGAAGAGTAAGTAACTGTCTTTTTTTTTAATATACACTAATTCTGTTTTTATTAATCTTGAAATCAAAACAATTATATCAAAACTAAAAAAGCAATTAAAATTGCTTTTCATTAATATGTTTTTTAATAATATAATTTTTATTTTAAACATATTGGGTTACATATCGTTGGCAATCATATTTTAGGTAATATCATGTTTCTTAATATGAAACTAGAAACATTAAAATATATTTTAAAATCCAGATATCACTTTACATGCAAAAATTAGGGGTGGTGGGAGGACAACTTTGGTGGTGGGAATTCCCCTGATTCAATATTAATATGTACTTAAAATATTACTGTGAAAGACATGTAATCTACTTTGCTCAAAATAAAAATTATTATTAAAATATATATTTAAGTCTTTTTAAAGTAACTTGTCAGTACAACCCAAGATGTTAAAATGTATTGTGATTAAGTTACTTATACTATTGTCATGTTACAGTTTTAATCACACATGGTGGAAAACTTTATGTCATTCCTGATATTGTTAATTAGTATATTAGCTTTCCTTCCCCTTCCCTTGAGTTGTGTTGTTCAGTTTATAAAAACCTGTTTTAGCTGTTTTTTAATTAATTGTTTTCAATTTATTTTTATTGCTCTTTTTTTAAATAATAATTTTTATTTAAACACCTTTTTGTTACTCTTAAATGTGCTAAGTTTGTACATTTAATTGTGTCTAGTGTTCTATCTCCCTACTTTCATTCTGACTCCCCTTTCTATTAGTAAAATAGAAAAGTACATTGCTAATACAAAAGTCATATTTTGGCCTTATTTTTTTTGGATTTTCCATTTCTTCTTCTGCTTTTCACCTTCCCACTTCTTTCTTTCCACAATATCTTCCTTGTTCCTCAGACACTAAAGCTATGTTCCTGCATCAAATACTTGCATTTACTTTCTGTGCATGTACCATCTTGCCTATTTCAATAAAGTTCTATCCTGTTATGTTGTCTCCTTCAATTTATCAATAAAAAAGTAACCTAATATTAAAAATTAGTATAGGGTGGTTACTTTTCTTAATTAGGAAATATTAATATTAATTATATATTATATTATACATTATGTATATCATATATAATTAACATATTAATTATATGTTTAGCTATTTAAAATCTCTGGAAAACACCATAAAAATGATTGCCACTTTTATTTCAGATAAGACAATATCATTAAGACCACTTTATTTTAATATTTTATTAGAATTCATAACCAAAGCAATAGAAAAGGAAGTCTAGAAAACTTAACACTGGAAATTAAGAAATAAAACTATTATTATTAACAAATCACATGAGTCTACAATTTCAAAACAACTCATGAACAATTGATAAATTTGATACAAACTTAAAATTTTAATATTTTTCTAAAATAGTTTACAACTTCTAGCACCATAAATTGTTATTTTCAATGCACTTTGAAGAAAATATTTGATGACTTTTGCAAATTAAATGTTCTAATATCTATATAGTTTAAAATATATGGTAAATAATGGTATGTATTTAAGAGTCATGGACAGCATTTATTCTGTTCATATTATATAGCAAAGGAAAATGGTATAATAAATGGTCATGGGTATAAATGTAGTATTATAAGTGGTATGTGACTATGAATACCACTGGAATACAGATAGCACTTAAGTAGTACTATAGTAGATATGTATTTGCATTGTAAAAGGAGAGTAGTATTGAATAACAACTTAAAATTAAAACTAAATTTTCAATCAATTTGGTATGCAGATGTTGATGTTGGTGATAGAATAGAATACAAAGATAACTGAGAGGGGCTGTAGTGGTGACACAGTGGTAGGGCATTTGACTTGCATGCACAAGCTTAGGACCGACTGTGGTTTGATCCCCTTGCATTCCATTTGGACCCCCAAACCAGGAACGATTTCTGAGTGCAGAGCCAGGAGTAACACATGAGCATCACCGGGTATGGCCCCAAAACAAGCAAACAAACAAAAAGGTAACAGAATTTCATTAAATGTACACGAAGACCATGAATATGGCAGGGCATGGTGTCAAGAATAAAACTCCTCTTTCAGAATAATATTCTTAGTGGTTTAATGGAATGTGGTCAAATGCACACAGTGGAACCAACTCTTTAATGAAATAACACTTGAGACTATTCTTGTGTCCAATACTTTTGAGAATTTCCAGCAAGATTAAGTCAATTGCAGATAATTATACTTTATAGGATACCAACACATTAATATCATTTAGTTTTATCCTATTAGTATAGCCTGAATTATCTTCCAAAACAACTATTATACTCTCATTTGTAAATCAGTTCTATGGAAATTCAAGCTAAGACAATCATTTACAACTCATAAAGTTAGCACAAGTATATTTTCTATAGTTGCTCTATCTTTGTAAAATAACATAAATAAAATATGATTTTGTTGGTTAGTTTTCTTTTTCTTTCTTGCAGAGGAAGATGACTGACGTTCAAGGAGTTAATTTTCCACCAACAACTACCGATGTCATATCAACCATCAACGTCAAATTGATAGAACTTGAATATAGATACAAATTTCTAACTTCAAATAGGAACCATTCTATTGGGCTGTACTAATTGAGAAATCATTCATCAATACTACATACTGTTTCTACTATGTAAATATAAGCTGTATTATGAGACTCAAGACTGGTAGCAATAAGTGCATGTGAGTTTATTATTTGTTCCTGGAAATGACTGGAGTGTTATATGGGAATCTTGTCCACATTCTTAAAATAGGACAATGGGATTTGTTACATTATGAAAGCAGGTCTCTGAACACACTTGGGGAGCCACTAAGAAGGGTGGAGAGCCTTACTAGCACTGAACAAAAAATGCCAGGTGAAGCAGTCTTTCTATAGCAGAATGTGTCTCAAGTTTCCTGGTTAACCTTCAGAAGGGTGACTTGTCAAGCTCCCTGAACTAATTGCTTCAGCTTTGAGGATCTATGCTTGTTAAAAATCCTCACCCCTTATCGATTCCCCATGGCTTTTCAAAAGAGAGGACACTTCTAATATATCACACGAAGAATCTGTGATATGATATCATCAGGGTTTGAAGGTAGCCAAAGTCATGATTTCAAATCCCATTGCTACAACGTGTTTACTTGTCAGATCTCATTTATTGACAGTGTTTAAATGCAGCAATTTCTTTCAAGACAGACTTTTAGAATATGAAGATGTGGCAGTAATGAAGAAAATTTGTACAGTGGCTGAACTGTGAGCCTGAGTATTCAAGCTTGACTTGGTAAAGTCAATGCAATGCCAACATTAGTATTCTGATGAAATTTCAGGTCCTGTGAACTAGCTGCCATGCTGCCCAATTTGTCAAGATAAAATTTCAGACCCTTGTTTTGTGTCCCTTTTTTTCTAATAACCAAAAATCCGAAACAGTGTAAAGGCCATTTCAAGGATATAGATGACAAAACTCCTGGCAAAAAGAATTGCACAGAACATGGTGGGAAAGTGTTTAGTCAAGAAATACAATTTACAGTGTCTTCTTTTATTATGCTCATTGCAATAATTCTATGAATTTGAGAGCATCTTTTATAGTAAGAGTATTATTTTTATTTATTGTTAAGTATTTATGCATGGAAATAACTTAGAAAACCTTTGTTGGAGACCCTGCACACAGCTTATCTGAATTCAATCCCTGGCACCATATATAGTGCTCTGGTCATGCTAGGAGTGATTCTTGAGAACAGAGACAGCTAATCCCTAAACATAGAATTTAAATTAAAAAACAAATAACAAAGAAAACTTTTTATTTTTATTTTTCTATTTAGGGAGCCACATCATATGGTGCCGAGAGAAGGGGGCTTCATTTAGAGCTTAACAATTGAACTCAATATCTTGGACTTGTACTCTACCACTTAAACTACAACCATGGATGCATTATAGCTATTCATTCAAGAAATTACTCTTTTGTAAGATAGATAAATTATACCTGATGTCTATGTCCTTGAACACATTTGAAAAAATATTAATGTATAACTCACCAAGGACAATTTTATAGAGGCATTGATCCTACACAATAGTTGAGTAGCATAGTCAATTAAAATTATTCAGAATAGATCATTATTATTGTGCTCTTGTCCTATAATTTTGATTTCTAAGTTCATAACTGTCCTCCTAATACAGAATTTTTCAATATATGTTCCACAGAGTTTGTCTTCCTCGGAAAGTCACTAAGTGTCATTTTTTTTTAAGATAAAAGGATATTGACTTGTGCTTATAAAATGTGGAAAGTAGTTGATTACTGATTTAGACAAGTTATTTCTTAACAGTAGAACATTGAAGAACATTTGATGTGCAATTATGTATTATACTCTTCAAAGGGAGCTATAAATAGTGGTGTTTCTCAAGGTAATTTGCTCATTAGTCTCTTCTGTACATATCCTCTGAATGAACAGGTGCTATGCAGAATACAATATTATAAATAATGCAAATGCACTTAAAGGAAATAAAACTTAATTGGCTTCTCCTAAAATGGTCCACTACTCTGTCAATAAAATGGTAGGCTTTAATTTATTTTTCTGAAAAATATAGCAGACTAAAACTAAAAAGGATAACATAATATTTTATTTTTATTAAGAGAGGCTCAGGTAAGCATAAATTTTTATTGAGAGCCTGACAAACAAATGCAAGAGATTAAATAGATATGGAGATATTGAGGAATTAAAGCTCTTGACCCAGATTCATCCAGTTCATCGTCTTATGAGAAAGAAGACAAATTAAAATATCAGTAGACCTGAGAGAAATGAGAGAGGTGTTTTGAAGAAGTAGAATATTTTGTGGAAATAATGAGTAGATGTTCTAAAGTTGTCAGGGAACAGTTTTCTCAGAAAATCATACTGAAACTAGTTTCTGAAGTTTAAGTTAAAACAAGTACAGGATGTGGCCAGAGCGATAGTGCAATGATAGAGCATTTGCCTTGCACGTGGCTGATCTAGGACTGACCTTGATTCCAGGCATCCCATATGATCCCCCAAGCCAGGAGCGATTTCTGAACATATAGACAGGAGTAACCCCTGAGTGTCACTGGGTGTGGGCCAAAAACAAAACAAAACAAATAAGTACAGGAGACAGAACATTCCTACCATAGAGAAAGGCATCAGTTAAACCTTATTTGTTGGAAGATTTCTTTTTAAGCCAGATCTGTGAGGGGCCATTCCTAGGAAACTCACACAGGCTTTGAGTTCCTTAATTACTCACTATGTGATTGAAAAATGTAATCATATATTAAACTGTTATAGATTTTTAATGTATAAAATTCAATAAGGGGTATAAAGAGATACATTATATATCAGTATTAACTTACATTCCAATAGAAAATTATTAATATATGAAAGAATATAGGACAAGACAAATAAATATTCATAACATTAAATAGCATCCAGAATGTAAGAAATCATGTTGAAACTAGGTTAGTCTACTCAGTGTCTCAAACTGAGGTCACAGGCCAAGAGCACCATCTGCAAAGACAACTGTAGAGTTTTCAGACTCAAAATGACACGAAGCTGACATTTATAAGTTTAAGGAATGGGCAAGAAAAATAAAATAGAGTTAAGGCACTCGACTTACAGGCAGCCAAAATGGTTTGCTCCTCAGCATTACATGTGGTACCCTGTATACTACCAGAAGTGGCTTCTAAGCACAGAACCAGAAGAAACTCCTAAACACAACCTGGTATGAATCAACCTTCCTCTTCAAAATCCTATTCCTCTAAGAACAGTTAACATTCTATCTGGTAAAAGGAAATGGCTTCAATAAATTTTTAGGGAATGTATCTCCTTTATCTGTCCCTTAGTTATGAGGATAAAATACTAACAATGTTGTTAATTAATGATCACAATGGAAAATATGTCATTATTATACTGTCCATTTTAAAGGTGGGAATACAATTTTAATAAGTTTTATTAGAACAATGTGAATTACAAGTCGTTTAAAGATACATAGGTACATAGTGACAGTGAATTAGGATAATTTCCACAACCAGTGTTGACCTCCCTTAGCCACTGTTCCCAGCATGCATCCCATAACTTCACTTATCCCCCTGGAATTCTAGTGTAATAGGTCCTTTTTGTATATAGCTTGTTGTAGTTTGGGTCTTTTCAATTCTATTGTTGTTAATTTGGGGCTGGGTACTTAGATCTAATCATTTTTTTATTTACACTGAATGCTTATGAGACCACTTTGCCTCTGGTACCACCTCCTTTTTTTTTATCAATTTGGAGGAAGACATAGAAATATGAGACAGAACAACATGATCCATGATCTACAGTTCTGTTAAAAAAGGTTGGCAGGAGACCCTGTCTAGAAACTATAGCTATATAAATATAAAAGAAGAAAATTTAAAAAAAAATGAGAAAAAAGAAAAGAAAAAAAATTTCTTCATGGAGTTATTCTAAAAACACATATAAGTGATATCATTCTGTATATATCCTTCTTCTGGATTACTTACTTTAACAATATTTTCTAGTTTCATCCATGTTGCTGCAAATTGCATGACTGTATCATTCTTACTGCTATGTAGTATTCCATTTTGTGTATGTACCACATCTTCATGATCCACTCATCTGTTGTTGGACATATAAGTTGATGTCTTGACTATTGTACAGAATGCTGCAATGAATAGTGGTGTGCATACATACTTTTGGATGACTGTCTTTCTATCCCGAGAGTAGATACCCAGGAGAGGCATTGTTGGGTCATTTGGCAGCCCAATTTTGAGTTTACTGAAAACCCTCCATACTGTTCTCTATAGGATTGGACCAGTCAGCCTTCCAACAAACAGAGGTTGAGAGTTCATTTCTTACCACATCTCCACCAACAGAGATTGTTCCCATTACTTTTAATATGTGCCATCCTCACTGGTACAAGTTGGTACCTCATTGTTGTAGTGATTTGGATTTCCCTAATGATAAGTGATGGTGAACACGTTTTCATATGTCTATTGGCCATTTGTTGATCTTCTTCGGACAAGTGTTATTCATTCCTTTTACCCATTTTTGTTATTATTTTTAGGTTTTTTGAGTGCTTTGAATATCCTAGATATTAAACATTTATCTGAGGTATTGAGTGCAAAATTTTTTCCTATTCATTAGCCATCTTTGAGCTTTAGCTCATTTCTTTTGCCATAGGTATTCTATCATCAGAAACCTTTTTAAGGTATTGGTCTTGGAGCTCTGCCTATGTTTTACTCAATTAATTTTATAGGTTCAGGTCTTATTTCAAGGGTTATAATCCATTTTAAGTTGACTTTTTTTGTAAGGTTTGAGGGAAGCACCAATATTTAATATCTTACGTTGATTATCTAGTTGTTCCAACACCATTTGTTGAAAGGACTGTCTTTGTTTCATTTCAAATTCTTGGCTCCTTTTGTCAAATATTAGTTGGCCATATATTTGGCGGTATGTCACTGAATATTCTATTCAGACCCACTGGTCTGAAATTCTCTTTGTTCCAGTAGCATGTTATTTTGTTCACTATGGCTTTCTAATTAAAAAAAAAAAAAACTTCAGGTAATGTAAGGAAATGCCATCCAGTTTCTTTTTTTTTAATATGGATGTGGATAACATACTTTTTTGTGGTTCCACGTGAAATTTATAATTGTTCCTAGTCTTTAAAAATGATGTCTGAACTTGGATAGGGATTGTATTGAATCTATATATTAGTTTAGGTATGATGGTCATTTTCATGATATTGATTCTTCCGACTATGAGCATGGGATGCTCTCCCAATTCCATAGATCATCTTCATTTACTTTTTGAAGTGTTTTAAAGTTTTCATGGTATAGTTCTTTCACTTCTCTTATTATGTTGATTCCTACATAATTGATATTTTAGATACTATTTTTTAAATTTATTTGTACAACTTGATTACAGATATGGTTGTGATTAGGTTTCAGTCATGTAAAGAACACCCCCCCTTAACCAGTGCAACATTCCCACCACCATTATCCAAATCTCCCTCCATTCCACCCCACCCCGCCTGTACTCTAGACAGGCTTTCCTGGTCCTTCATTCATTCACATGATAATGGTAGTTCTTAGAGTAGTTGTTTCTATAACTGCACTCACCACTCTTTGTGGTGAGCTTGTATTTCCAGCCCTCATTCTCATTGTCTCTGAGGATTGTTGCAAAGATGACTTTTATTTACTTTTTTTTTGGGGGGGTCACACCCAGTGACACTCAGGGGTTACTCCTGGCTACGCGCTCAGAAGTTGCTCCTGGCTTGGGGGACCATATGGGAACCAGGGGATCGAACCACCGTCCATCCTAGGCTAGTTCAGGCAAGGCAGGCACCTTACCTCCAGCGCCACCACCCGGCCCCCGGAATTTTTTTTTTTTTTTT